>NBIL01103555.1:0-13061 GCA_002752925.1 Viola pubescens var. scabriuscula | reverse complement strand
AAAAAAATATTTTCACCAAAATAGATTGTTTTGGTCAAAACGTCGTCGTTTTTTGGTATTAATTTAAAAAAAAAACAAAATAACATAGAACAATACAAATACGCTCATTTTTTACATCTCAACATTTTTTATGCCTTAAATGACTAAAACAAAAACTTGAAATAATGCGATTCAGCCTCACTACCTTGACTTCATGGTTCCGTTCATGACCTACAGAACAAAACCATGAAGGTACTTATGACATTAGTTATTAATTACTAACTAAGTTTTTTTTAACACAAACTTAATAAGTTGTTAACTTGTTATGTTTATTTTAATTAAAAATATATATATAGTTGTATGTATACTATATTTTTGATAAACTAAATGGTTCAACCCGATTCAATCCGGTTGAACCAATAAATAAGTGACTTATGAGCTGAACGATTCGATGTACAAACGGTTCTGAAATACGATCTGGCCGAATCAGATAATTAGTGAATCTTGAGTTGAGCGGTTTACTGTCCGGTTTGATTATGAAAATTTTGCTATAGACTTTTTTTTCTTTTCAAAGAAGTCAATTATTTACGAGCATAGTTAGAAAATAAAAAACCATGGTAGAAAAAGAGTTATCATCTTTCTTTTTTCCTACTAGGTTTGACTATACTCATAAACGGGGTTAGTTTTTATCTGATAAGTTAGAGACAATAGACTAAGAGATGGAGAAAGAAAGAAGTCAATTGGCTACTAACTTTGATCTTTTGTTACAAAATTTCAGCGGAAATTACAAATTTCTTGTAGCTCACTATTTTTATTTTTCACATCTTTCACCCTAAAGTTAGTAGGATATTGATGGCTTTTTTCTTGTGCTGGAGTAATAATATTGGAGTGCATCATGGTTCATAATCGTGCACCCCTTAGTGGTGTCAATAAAGAAATGGATCATTATTACCACACACACACAAAGAAAAGAAGTAGAAATGGACCATCATCGTAAAAAAAAGATTATACTCCACCCGTGAATTAATGGATATGATCTTGACTGAGTTTTGGTTTAGGTATAGTCATTAGAAGATGTTTATTCAAATTCCACTCGTCATACCTCGTTATTGTTATACACTATTAAATTAAAGTATCGTTGGACTAACGTTGGTTGTAGTCAAGTGATAAAAGATTTGTACATATTTTCAATTAAAATTTTAAGTTCAATGAAAATTATAGTAGGATAGTTACCCATTTAGAAGCCTGATAGAAGTCAAACGTTATTAGTCTCTTTTGAAAGAAAATCGGTGGAAAAAGAAAACGTATTGCTTAATGGAAAAGCTAGGCTCGGTTGATTGATGATAGCTTAGCTTAGGAAGAGATATGAGACCTAATATTATTTTTTTAACAAAAGTCTAAATTTATTGGAGCATAATGTGCATTAATTTTCTTAAAATTAAATTTAAGAATAAATTTCTTAATATTTACCTGGGTTGTGAATTTTGTTTTTATTTTCTTTGACTAGAACTATTGTTGGTGTTTGAAACTAATAAGTTTAGGCTAACTAGTAATTAATAAAGGACAAAACTAAAAATCAGACAACTAAAATAGTATTGAAACCGGACAAAAGGTCACATATTAATCGAATTTGATTCGAATTGATTGTGAAATTACAGGTTACCGGCCGGCCAGATAGATTAGTTATTGCAAAAATCTTATCCGCACGGTTGAGATTGAAGAAGCAATCTAATTGGATACAGATGTCAGTTTGTTGAGTTGTTACAATCTTTTTCACATGGTCCATTGGTTGCTATCTTGGCATAGTACTATTATTTATGCTCATGATATCACAACCTCAACCTCCGCTAATAATTGGAAATCCCATCTATCAAATTAATTTTTTTCTTTCCGATCTCTTCATATATCCTCTAAGCTACTTCCAAACACAAGTGATGTGATCCAAGGAACTTTCAACGGACCCATGACTCGAGCCAAGGCATGGAAAATGACATTATAGTTCGAGCGGGTTCTAACAAAAAAAGACTGTGGCGCGGACCACCAAGATCATGGCACGCCCATCAAGATGGTCATCGTGCACCATGGGCTCGACGTCCAGTCAACCCTAGCCCATCGCAGCTCAAGTCCAACCTTTTGAAGCAACCAAATCAGCCGACCAACTCAAGAGTCATCTTAGTCTATTTTAGTTTATTTTTACCTGTTAGATTTTTTATCTTTAATATAAGCATTTCTATTCCGACCTTGTGGTTAACGGCGCGCTCTATTCCGGCTGATTATATATAGGCATTAGGAAATTACGGTTATTCATATTTTTAAGTTGGAATCGACAAAAGCATAAACACTGATTGGGTCATGAAAATGAAAGGCCGCCCCCCCCCNAAAAAAAAAAAAAACACATGATGATATGATTTCTTGGCTACACTTTCCATATCTTAAATATTCATTAATTCATCATTTTGTTTTGTTTCTTGATGATCCAAATTTATGTTGAAGCTACCACAAACTAAGGCGCCAAACTGGACCAAATAATTCTTCGGTAATTTGTTTTAGGACTAGCTTAATGATTTACTTTTATTTTTCTGTGTTTTTTAAACATAGATTATTCTCATTCGAACGAATTTTTTTACGAAATGGTTCTCGTAATACGATTTGCTCAATTTCTCGTAAGAGTATTCAAATCCCTAAATTAATGAAGGATTAACAAATTATTTACCACACTCTATGAAACAAAAGTCAGTCGTTAAGTGATGAATTGCTGCTAGTTTTGCGTTATTACAGAATTAAAGCCTTAAACTCAGGACGTAGGCGAATTAATTAAGCATCTAGCTAGCTAACGTAGGGTTGAAATGTAGAATCATAAAGTTCCTACTAATCCCTTATAGTTGCCATTGACTTTATTACACTAGTCCAACGTTTTCTCCTGTTAGAAAAAAGAGAGCATCAATATTCGGTTGTCTAGGAAGTGTCCGTGTTACACTCTTTTTTAATATTGATATTTGACGGAAAATTACACGATTTATTTGACTCACAATTTCTTATATTATGTTCTTTTTATTATAATTCAAAATAATTATTGGTGGTAAAGAAATGTTCAACGTAAATTATAAATGCTAAAAGTATATATAAGACTAAACTATCGATTTTTAATTTAACTGCGTCATAGTATCAGTGTCAATGTCAGTGTCAGTGTCGTATCCGATATCCGTGTTAGTGTACATACTTCATAGTCGGTTGTGAACTTTTGGTTGATTGATAAGAGGTTTATTTTCACCCTTCGTCTAATTTTTAAGTTTGACAAGTTTTCTTTCTGTTAACATTTAACAAGTGATTAACTTTCTGTCCAAAATGAATCAAGAAGATAGCCGGACATGAAAAAAAAACTTTAAGAAATCACCGTAATAATATTTTATTTTTCGGCACACATCCCAAAAGATGGATCTAATTTTATGGTATAGGTTTTGCATGCACAAATGAGAAAAGGAAGAAATATATATAGTCGATGTTTACGTAACTCGTTGGTTGTTTTATTGATGATAAAAATATTAATAAAATTTTAAATTCATATATATATAGACCAAAAGTAACCTATTTTGTAAAACAAAAAGAATTGGGTCTTTGAATTAGAGTCGTGAAAACAATCTTTATCATTATTGGTTATGTGATTTTGTTAATTAGATTTTCCCTTTGACAAGAAAGTAAAGGTAAAAATACTAAATAGACAGAAAGGAAGAAAGAAAAGGTTAAAGGTGGGGGTGGGGTGGGGTGCGGCTAATATTTGTTTCTTTTTCATGATTGCGCACCACTCGCAAGTAGTGGGTCATGTAATGGGTCACCGGCCATGTAATTACATTTATTGTGTTACAAATTGGATATCATTTCATATCATATCTTCCCCACTACCACCACCATTCATCACCACTCCACCATCGTTTCCTTATATTTGCACCTTATTTACTTAAATTCCCAGATGAGAACAAAAAAACAAAGATATTAATAAATTTTATTTAAATTTTCTTATTTATGATCAGGTCAAAGTCCTTTTCTTTCATCCAGTTTTATAATTATATAATATGCTGGCGTGCATGCATGGTCAAGTAATAGTCTAGTCTTAGTAATAAGTTCCGACACGAGCATGCCTATATAGATCAGAAGCATGCCCGCAAATGGCCCAACCCAAATACAAAAGGAGAGTCCTTGTCCTTCCTGGTACTAGTACATCAGTTTTGGGTTTTGTCACATAACAGAGCTTCTTTTATTTTCTGTATCTAAAGTCTCAATGTCTAAAAATAAACTAATAATTCAATTATGAAAGATTGGTTGTGTAGGACTTATAATATAACAGATATTTTTAGAATAATAAGACAAAAATATAGTGAAAAATACTATTATAACGAAAATTATGACAATTGGAGAAAACAAAACATACATCTATATCCAACAGTTTCCAGGAATAAAATGCCGTATGAAAGAAGAAGAAAAAAAATCTGGATTCCTCATTTCGTCTTTCAGTGAAAGCAAAAAGTCGTGGATCAGTCAAATCTTACTTGCAAGCAAGGTGTTGAACGTGGTATGTTCTGCACAGAACTAAGCTAGGGACCCGACACTATTGCATATTAGCATAGAATAGTTTGCAGCAAAACCATATCAATTTGATTGCCATAAAAGGCGATTATATCTCTTTCACATAAAAGATGCACAAATTCCATTCAAATCTTTCAAACAAAACATATAAGTGCATATTAACAGCAAGAGCCTAAATTCGTTCCTTAACTGCATATCCGCTTCTCCCATATCTTTCTGAGTTTCCCCCTCATCTTTTTGCAAAAAGCCGCTCCACAGTGGTAAAGTCTCATCTTGTGTGTTGGCCGAAGTGACAATAGTCACATTGAACCCTCGAGGATCTCAAAATGATATTCCAGTTCTGGGGAGAATTCGCAAGCTCCATTTCTCCCATACCGGACAGTTTGCGGAGAACCCTTACACAAAGCGATTGCAAGTGTGGGTGGCAAAGGACGTTAACAGCTGAACCAATAATAGGAGCACTCT
This sequence comes from Viola pubescens var. scabriuscula, assembly GCA_002752925.1. Lineage (NCBI taxonomy): Eukaryota > Viridiplantae > Streptophyta > Magnoliopsida > Malpighiales > Violaceae > Viola > Viola pubescens. Next base: position 8,036 of record NBIL01103555.1, on the reverse strand, counting down.
AAAGGTGAGAGGATCTTATACTATGTAACATGATGCAATGCAGTTAGATTCAAAATCTGAATTAACAATTACTTGATAAAGCAACAGCCACCATTATCTCCTCAGGTGGAGGTAAGATTGGCATCTTCACCCGGGCTTTATTTTACAGGCGATTTCTTCTCGTGCACAATGTAATCTTGCAACGAGTGCCCACCAGAGTACTTCGAAACCACACGTTGGACAACTTGAGACAAGCGGTCTATCTTTGCTTGGTTTGATTTGATTTCACTGCTTGTATGTTCCAAAGATGCCCTTATCTGATGTTTAGAACCAGCTCTCAAACCAGTTCTCAAACTTTCAACGACTCCATAACATCTTTTCACATTATTTCCTAAACTTTCCATGTAATCCATAACCTCTGCAAGGACCTGCAATAACAAGATAGGTAAAGTGGTCAGCACACACTTACTCTCCAGAAGGCTTACAATTCAAATGCTACAAAAAAGTTGGTATTCACGGGTCAGCAGCATGCTCCAAAAGGCAACAGCATGCTTCATATGACAATGGAGGAATACATGCATAACCAAAACGCAGTCTATTTATTATTATTGTAAAATGTTTAATGACAATTCCAAAATCCCAAGCAATACCTTTTGTGAATGCGCAGAGGCCTCACAGCTGTTGACTGCCTGCTCAGTTTGAGAGTCCAGGGCTTCCACAATATCGTCCAGAAGCGTACTATGCAGAAAAATATTTACACATTAGTAAGCTAGATGGAGATAATTCAAAATCATCTAACAAACTCTTTTATCGAGTAAAATGTAGATAAGCTTATGCTCATAAAATAGCTTTTATGTTTGCTACTAATATATTGGCACTTCATACAGTTTGAAATTAGTTTTATGAATTGCTAACAGCCATAAACAAGGCATAAAAAGAGGAGCAATGCGCATCATGATGTTGTAGACTTCTATTAATGGAAAGATCAAATTTGAATCAGTTTTGACATAAACAAGTGAAACTCATCATTAGTTTAAACTCAAGACAAGATTTAATAAAATCTACAACCCAAGAATGCATTGTAACAATAAATGATAGAGCCATTAACATAAGAGAGCCCTAGAATCAATTAGCACTATAAATCCGTGAAAACAACAACAACAATAGACAAGTAATGCAATCTAGGGAATGTAAGGTGTATAACTTCCGGTAAACAAGCAAGCAGAGAAAATTGTAATTTTAATAATTCCTACCATGTGGACTGAGGAGTGTATATATATGTCAACTGATTAGATGGATGAAGAAAAATCAGGTGCCCACGATATAAGGTAGCCTAAGCTTGTTCTTCTATTAAGACATTGGTAGAGTGAAAAAGCATTAATGTAATTGTGCAAAGTGAAATCAGTGTAGTTTGCAAGGTTTCCTTTCAGTTGTTACACCAGGTATGGATACACGATTAAAAAGTGTACCAATTGAATATAGCAGATATGGTGTCGTAAAAAACCAGAAACTTAATCAGATTCTTCAAACTCTTAGACAATTATCAAAATGCTTTCCCTAATCCAGACGGGTATACATTATTCCCTTCTCCAGATGATTTTCAGATTACCTAGACTAAAAGCTTTTGGCCAATAACTTGCATCCTATTTTATCACTACCTACATATAGACAGAGTTCAAAACAAACAGGGCCTAAGGGACACTTGGATCACCGAATAAACTTCAAAATAGTAATGAAGTGGGTACAAACATCGTAGCAATGTTCAGGAATCTACCTAATGATATTAGGAATGATTAATCACCTAAGTAAAGGTGCAAAAGGGAGAAAAGACAGTTACCTAAACTTCCTCTTCAGGCTTGGTTTCTCATCCAGTTTTATATGACTGGATGCACTCAGCAGACCTAGACTTTCCACAAAAGAACTGGCATGAAAGCAGAATTCATCCCCATCCGTCATCTTACACTTGCAGCGATCAATTTTTTTGCTCTGACGGTTATACGACACTATCCCACCTTGCTTTACAAATAATAGTTCCCCGTTATTCCTAAATGCAACCGAACCAAAGGAAAGCCGAGAATCAACAATGACATGTTTGCTCCATGATCCCCTCACACCATACTCCTTCATCGTCCACATGTCAAAAGACCCTCTGCGTGTCTCAAGCACAGCAAGGGACTGCTCAAATACTGAAAGTGACTTGTCCCCAATCGACCCACCAGCCAAACTTTCTGGCAGCAGCATCTCACCAAAAGACTCATTGCTCAAATCAAACGACAGAACAAAAGTATGGTTCTTGCCATTTACCTCTCTGCAGGCAAGCCAATGAACAACTCCATTGATGAAAGCTTGACTCAACTTGCCAAAATGCATGCGACATGGAGGGACAGAAACATCAAGGGTCCTCCACGAACCAACATTGGGCGAATAAACCTCAACCTTAACAGGGCGTTTGAGGTTTCTTGCCTGTGGTTTCTTCTCCTTGGTTTTCCAAACATTCACAACCCTAACAACCTTGTAATCATTGGTCCTCGAATCAAACCCAAACCCAAGAACCGCAAGATAAGGACCGCGGATGTGACAGGAGAAGACAGGAGGCGGAAGCTTCAAAGCCTTTCGAATTGAAGGGTTCCACAAAATTAGGTTTTGGGTGAAGCATTTGAAATCATCAAGAAGGCAAACGACGCCGTTGCAAGACCCCACGACATTAAAACACTTGTTGAAGCTCTCGTATGGGAGTTCTAGCTCTAGCAATTCGTTAAAAGACGCATCATCGGAGCGGAGGGAGTAGAATTCAGACTTACCCAGATGGAAACAGCTGCGGAGGAGGATCAAAGGGTTGGTGGCGTTGCTGGAAACGGAGTGGCGGAGATGGGCGATGATGAAGAGAGGACTGGCGATGAGGGAATTCCATGATTTGGATGCTAATCTGAATCGAGCCAAAGATTTGACGGGTAATCGGATTAGGATCTCGATCAGAACTTCTTGCGGAAGGTAATCGATCATCGTGGTCATGTATTCTGCAACTTCTCTTCTCCTAGGAGAATTTCTTCCTTTCGCCTACTCGAACTGCCAACTCATAACGAGTTCATGAGAGAGTCGTGAGTCGCGAGTCGCCACTCGAAAGCCGTTTAATTCCGTCCGACTTCCACGCTATTTCCTTTCTCCGCCAAATTTTCCTTTTCTGAAATTTTTATTGACACCCAAAATCGATTTTACAATTTTTGGCAGAATGTGAATATATAAATATATTATTTTAAATAAACCAGAAAAGATATACTATATTTTTAATTAAATATATTTATGAATTTATCAAAACTCAAATATGCTAAAATTATGCCACACTTTTTTAGCATCAAAATCACTATACTTGAGAGGATAGATTGAAAAATTATTTATATAAATATTTAATAAATTGAGAAAGATCACCCAACACAAAAATAAAAATAGCTTAACCTATGAGATGGTAGTTCAACTCGTTAATGCATATCATATTGATGACGTATATCGTAACTCTAATTAATAATAACTTAATAATATAACTAATTAAAGAAAAAAGAATGGGCTTCTTGGGCTTTTTTCAATTAGATCCTTTTGTCCTTAATCCCACTATTATTAATTATTATATGCCCACATTTGTACTATATTCATCCTTTTCTTTCCTTTCACTAAGATTGAATATGCCAGCCTAAATTTAAAGTACCGTTAACGCTTTGAGTTTTGGGTTGGTGTTCTTGTCCTTATAAAAGAGCTTAGGTTTTGAGTCTTGATTCTCGAAAAGGACTTAGGTTGTAATCTTTCATTGTATAATAGGGATTGTAATAGGTTGTGCTTGAACTTAAGGTAAAAAACAATTGTAATTGATTGTGGGTGAACTTTAGAAACTCTAAACTAGTGGACTAGACCTTTAGTTAGACTACTTCTTGGATTGATTTTACAAAGCATTTTTTTTTCTTTTATTTTTATCGTGTATATAATATATTATGCTAGAAATTAGAAAGAATGGGCTTCTAGGCCCAGCTTGACCCAAGTGCGGTGGAATTTTGGGCCTGATTGGTTTCATTGTCAAAAATCGAAAAGTCTTTTTTTAAAACCAAATGTATATGCTTTTATTCCACAATAAATAAAAAACAAATTATGATAATCAGATTGAGGAAGGATGAAATAATCGACATTCAGTCCAGGTCCCTACCAGTAAGATGGACTGGTCTTCGTGGTTTCGACGCAGCATTTCAAGGTCCAGCAGCAGTACCATTAAAAACACCCAAAACCCAGATCGTCAAAAACTTCCCAATCCTCGCACGCTACCAGCAGAAGACGACGAAAAGCTGCTTGGACTCACCGACCAGTTGGTCGACCATGTCAAATCCTTTAGTATTGACACCTTCAAAAAATTCCCACTCCAAGGTAGTAAATTTAGTAGTATTCTCATCTGTTAGCATTTTTAATCGAAAATTATTGTATCTCCTCATTATGCGTGCTGGCTTTGGTAGCGCAGATGAAGAAGATGAGGTGACTAGAAGAACGGCAGCGGCATCGGCAGTTCGAAGTGATCTTTCTGAGTGGCAGGAGCGACATGCCACTCTTGTTCTTTCCAAAGTCAAGGTTCTATTTCCACTCCCTTTCCTTTCACTAATTCACTTGTTGTTCTTGTCTTGAGCTTGATTATTTTCTAGGAATGAGTTTTTGTTTTAGGGGTTTTTAGTTTTAACAAATATAAAGGTTAGTGATAAAAAAGGAAGATCTTGTTAGCCCGTTAATGGCGATTTATGATTGCTTATTCATCATTTTGCATCTATAGTATTTGTTTGAAATAGGTTGGCCTCATTACCTTGTTAGGGATGCTCTTTCCGCACGAGTACTGTTCAATTCTGTGGCAAAGCCACTTGGAGCAAAACTTGGTTCCAATGCACATGAACTGTGATAATCTAACTGGGTTAATAACATTCCTATAACCTAGTGCAAATAAAAAGAAAAAGAAGAAGGGAGTGAGCGAGAAATTTGGTAGTTAACTCAATTATTATACCTAGCTATTGGTAGTTGTTAGTCAGATGTTATAATAGACAGGCAATCAGGTTTGCGCTTGTCAGCAATTTCAGTCGATGCCTATTTCTTCTAGTGGTTACTTTTGAAATAAATTACATCTACTATCTATAACCCGTATCCTCGATTCGATGGTCAGGAAAGCATGGATTCTGGAGTTTGGATGATGTTTGGTTTGTATTAGAAGCCATAAGCTTTTTGTTAGTCAAGTATGCATAAGTATGGGAGTGGCCGTCTTTGTATATAAACGAAACATCTGGTGCTACTAACACAGCATTGTATTTGAAGTTTTGAACTGCACATTTAAATATGATGGCTGTTGTCATTTTATTTATAAAAGCATGCGCTTGGTTGTTTCTATGTACTATAAAACATTGATGATTGATGCCTGAAATTGTTAGGTTTTAAATCGCTGTTTTAATTTCTTCCAAATACTAACCTTTTCCCCTTAAATTCCAGGAACTTGCGCAACTCAGATTTATGTTATGCCCTCGCCACCTGAAAGAGCGACAATTTTGGAGGATATATTTTATGCTAGTTCAGAACCAAGTTTCTGAGTAAGTTTTGCAGGTTCTCAGTACTTTCCCTTCATATGACAATCTGATGCTGTATGTACTCTCTTATCTAGTGCTTTGCAGCCTATGCATGATTTACTTCCTTTAGATGGACACTGGTCATGGGGTAAACCTCCAGGAAAAGTAATTGTTCAAGTGCTCGCACGTTCTTTCTCCCTCGTAAACTTGTTCTGTCACAGAAGCATTGATTTGCATCGCGTATAAACAAAATATTCTGACACTCTTATCATGTCCTGACAAAAGTTATGACTTGAATGATGTTGCATGCTATCTATTTTCAGTTATCCTGCATTCTATTGTAGATGAGCATACCAATGTTTGTTGTTTCTGTTTGCTACTTCTTTCTATCTGGAAAACGAATTATGAGTAGAAGATAAATGGAGATATTAGTCTATGACATGCCATTCACCTTAGGATGATGTAGTAAATTCATGCACAGAAGGTGTATTTTGTTATTGATAGAGGAAATGCTGAAATGAATTTTGATTGAACAAGATTAGTTTAGGCTATAAAGAACTGAAACTGACACTACATGTCGGCGAACATGTATATACACCAAGCATTACAGATCCTCACACTTGTGTAACTTGGTGTTTATCAGATATGAGTTGCGGGCCGTACAAGTAGCTAAACTGAGAAGGATGGCAACGGAGAATGAAGAACCTTCCGATAACGGTGCATTTGAAGTTGAAATGGGAGAGACCAGGAAAGGTGTAGCTGTAGCATCCCCAGCTCCCTAAATTCAGTTCACACCCCTTTTGTTTTATCCAGAAAAGCAAATTGCTTCATTGTCACCTTCTTTTTTATAATTTTGATTGAAGTTTTTGTTTTAATATTACCAACAAAAAAATAAAATCTATCTATAATATATGCAAAGTTCACGCAAGAGAGTTTTAGTATTAACAAGTCAGCATTTTAAGTACTTTTACATATTCTCATGTGTCACCCTCCATTTTAAATCACCTATTTTCTTTTTCCATTCTATATTTAAGGATATGTTTAAGACTAATAAATATAATTAAAAAAATTAAATCACATCCTTAATTGATTCTTCCTAATTTATTTATTACCAAGACGGCTACAAAATTTAATCCTATTATCAAGTGCAAAAAAACGTACCCCTAGACACAAAAGGAAAGAAAAAGTTCAATATAAATGTTAAATGTTGTAAGAATCGGACTGAGCTTAGAACCATTGAACCTCTAACCAGTGAAATGAGAAGTTCACGGTTTAAAAGTTCAATCGGGGTCGGACTGTGGTCAAACCAAAATTTTAGAATCTACAAATCAGAAAGTTTTTAATTTTATACACTAGAATATACACATAAATAATTAATGCAAAAAATATCAAAATACTCATACAAAAAAGTTATATATCAAAAAACATTTTAGATATTATTAATAAAAAAACTAAAATATAAGGTAAAGAATAATTAATATTTTAATAAATGTATTCATGTGGAAAAAATGGATGAAAAAAGGAACTTCATTCAATTTAATTAAGTTTATTAATTTTCAGATTATGAAAAAATAATAAATTAAATATGAAGTCTAGAATGGTAATGTTGTGATATACTTTAAATTAATTTCATGATTTTAAATTAAATGTATAGTAATTTTATATTGATAAAATATATTAAATATGTAGAAAAATTCGAATTATATTCATAAATAAATACTAATTTATTAATTGCCTAAAATTAAATACTACAACAGTTATTAGTGTAAATCAATTAAATAAATATATATTTGGCAGTTTTAAAATTTTGAATTGGAAAGTTTGAAAATCTATTTCTTTAATATGCATTAATTGTAAATTGAATTAAAAGTTGGCATATTAATTTATATGAAAATAAATGAGTATTTAACAAAAAAGGAATAATATAGGGGTTGTAAGAACCGAACCTATGAACAAATCACGATTTTCTTGGTTGAATCAGCCAGTTCGATCCAGTTTTTACAACCATGATCAATATCAGTGATCAATATTTTACTATAAAATTTCAACCACATTTGGAAAATATTTTACAATCTTATGTTTTAAAGTGAGACTCCACATAATTCTTTATAGACTCTTTCTAACTTATAGTACCATTAAGGTATCAAAACTTTCTTGAGTGTTGTGGAACGTATATTAACAATATCAACCACCTCTATATTCGAATTACCTTATTGATTTTGCCTCTATATTTTCTGTTTGTCCGGATTTGACCCCTCTACTATTTACCGCATATTAATTTAACTCCTCCCATTAACGTCGTGCATACATGGCCGTTAATTATATATATTTACTTTTGTTGACGTGGCAATCTCAACTGCCACGTCAGAAAATATTTTAAAAATATATAGAAAATTATAAAAAATCGGGGTAATAGCAAAAAGGCCCCCTGTACTATCGAAAAAAACAGACTCACCCCCTGTATTTTAAAAAATGAAAAACACC
>NBIL01103543.1:0-11650 GCA_002752925.1 Viola pubescens var. scabriuscula | reverse complement strand
TTAATTACTCATATTTTCTATTTCTTGGAATACTTTAATTTTCAGAATTCTCTCAAATGGCAGTGGAGACCACCATTATAGAAATTTAGTTGCTTGGACTTTCAAATCAGATTAGTTGCTTGGTTGGACTTTCAAATTAGATCAGTTGCTTGGCAGTGAATTTTCTATTACTGTTGTTGTTTGTTGGATTACTTGGGTTGAATTGAAACATTAATTAATTGTTGGATTACTTGGATTGCAGTCTGTATGTTTAATTTGGATTGTGTACTTCGGATTGTTGTTGTTGATTGATTGGTGCAAAATTGTAAATTGCGGTAGGTAGTTGATTGATTGGTGCAAAATTGTAAATTGCGGCATGTAGTTGATTTATTGATGCAAAATTGTAAATTGCTGTAGGTAGTTAAATTTCAGAAATTTCAGAAATTTCGGGTATCTGAGAATACCTGAAATCATAATTTCGGTAATTCGGGATCGGGAAAGAGTTTTTGGAATTCGGGGTCGGGAAAGTTTTTAGACAGTTCAGAATACCCGTACCCGAAATACCCGTTTTCCCACACCTATCTACTTTGTTCTTATTTAATATTGTTGCTGAGGGTCTCAATTTAATGCTGAACAGAGCCAAGGACCGAGGTCTTTTCCATGGTGTGGGTAATGCTTATAACAATTGGGCTATCACCCATATCTTGCCGACAACACTATAATCTTTTGCAGGGATGAGTTATGGGATCTTTTGAATGTTAAAAGGATCCTGAGATGGTTTGATGTTTTTTCTAGGTTGAGTCAACTTTTTTAAAAGTTCTCTTATCGGGATCAATATTGACACAATGACGGGTAATCAAGTGACTCAAAGGTTATCCTGCATATGGGAAAACATTTATGTTAAGTACTTGGGTTTACCTTATGGTGCTAATCCAAGGAGGGTGGCTACTTGGCAACCTTTAATTGATAAAATTAAAGTGTTTTCATCTTCATGAAAAGGAAAGTTTCTCTTTATAGGAGGTCGTCTTGCTTTGATTAAGTTTGTTACTAACAACTTACCCCTTATTAGGTCGCAAATGTTGGGTGCCTAATCAACTAAGGGTGAGAGTTGGGTGCCAAAGTGTCCTAACCCCAAAATATTGGGTGCCAAAATGTCTTTTGCCCTTATTTTTAATATTCCTGAACAAGTTGCTCACAATATCTAGAAGATCACGAGATAATTTTTATGGAAGGGTAATGATGATGGGAGATATCTTAGCAAAGTCTCTTGTCATCAAGTGATTAACACAACTGAATTATGGGGTCTATGAATTAGTTCAGTCATGGAAAAGAATTTGGCGTTGATCTTTAAATGGATTTGGCAGGTTAGAAAGGGTGATGCTAGTTTATATAGCTCAATAGTACACAACGAATACGATAATAACATAAACTCTTTCAAGGCTATGATTATCTCAAACCGTATGTCTCTTGTTTGGGGTGACTCGCACTCGTTAGTTCAAGATAATCAAGAGTTCTTAGAGGGACGAACTCATCTAGTTGTTGGAAACAGAACATCCATTCATTTATGGACTAACTGTGGAATGATGGCCAAAGCTTTCGATGGTACCGTTCGGGAGATCATTGGAAATTTCGATTTAGATATGGTCATTGGGCCCCACATTTTCACATTAACCTTTCAGATAATGGAAATCCAGCCCGCATACAGCATGTTGCTAGGACGACCATGGATCCACTCGGCAGGAGCCGTTCCTTCATCCCTACACCAGTGCATCAAGTACGTGAAGGACGGAGTCCTCGTCACAATCAAGGTAGAGGAAGCCCTAATTCTAGCAAAGCATTCATCCGTAGCTTACATCGAGGCTACCGAAGCATTGGAGAGCTCATTCCAAGCTTTCGAAATCGTGAATGCCGATTGGATAAAAGCAAGATCCCCCATCATTTCCAAAGATTTTGAAATGACCAAAATCGCTAATAGGAAGCCATTTAAAGGCGATTTCCAAATGGGAAAGTGGCTTGGAGCCAAGTTGCAAGGCATGAAAGACTCAGCTCCCACCAAGAACTTTGGAGACCGTTTCAGCCTGGGTTACCAACCAAGCCCCGTCGATTTTGTTAGAATCACCAAGGAAAAGAAAGAAAAGCAACTTGCTAAGTTGTTTGGGCATCAGGCGCTAAGTGATAAGATGTGCATCCCCCACATAAGAACCACGTTCCCTTTCGTGACCGAAATCATCAACGCAAGTCCTATCATGGTCAGAATGGCGCCGAATTTCCATGTTTGTACTCTGGGAGAAGAAGAATCGCCACAGAGCTCTTTCATTTTCGTGAAGAAGTTTGAGGAGTTTGTGTGCAACTGGACCACCACCATGCTTCCTAACATCTCTCCGTAATTACTTTTTCAAAAATAAAAATAAAAAATAAAAAATTAAATATATATATATATATATATAATAATAATAATAATAATAATAATGTGTATATATGTGTGTTTCGTTTTCATCGTTTTTCCTAAATCGGCAACAATACTTTTGTAGGAACTCACGTTCCTTTTGTTAAAAATCAATATATGCAGCCCTTTTATTCAAAAAATGTCTTTTACTATTCGCATTTTCTTTACTTTCAGGATAGATGTTAAATCGAATTGCCTTGATAAAACTTATGTCTTTAATGGTGGAGAAATTATCGCCGCAACTGAGGATGAGGCTGAGATCCCACATAAGTTGGCCCATTTAATAGGAAGATCAGAGAAAGAGATAGTCCCTCACTAGGAGGAGTTGGAAGAAATCAACTTAGGGGCAAGCAATGAAATTCAAAAAATAGTCAAGATCGGAACGACCTTGGACTCCATTCAAAGGGAGAGGTTGACTTCTCTCCTAAAAGAATACACATACGTATTCGCATGGTCATATGAAGACATGCCGGGTCTTGACCCTGGGATAGTCGAACACCGCATCCCGCTAAAACCGGAGTTCAAACCCGTCAAACAAAAGCTCCGAAGGATGCACCCCGATATCCTTTTAAAGATCAAGGAGGAAGTCTCAAAACAACTAGATGCAGGTTTCCTAAGAGTGGCCGAATACCTTGAATGGGTCGCCAACATTGTGCCAGTACCAAAGAAAGACGGGAAAGTTCGCATGTGTGTGGAATTCCGAGATCTCAATCGGGCAAGTCCCAAAGATGGTTTTCCGCTCCCTCACATCGACATCCTAGTGGACAACGCCGCCCATAACGATATGTTCTCCTTCATGGATGGATTTTCGGGGTACAATCAGATCAAAATGGCTCCTGAAGATAGCGAGAAAACAACCTTCATTACACCCTGGGGAACCTTTTGCTACAAGGTAATGCCATTCGGGTTAAAAAATGCCGGCGCTACTTATCAACGGGCCGCAGTCACTATTTTTCACGACATGATGCATAAGGAAGTCGAGATATATGTCGACGACATGATAGCTAAGTCTCGTGGTGAACAAGACCACGTAGACATCCTAAAGAAAGTCTTCGAAAGATTGAGGCAGTTTTAATTACGTCTGAATCCGGCCAAGTGCACCTTTGGGGTAACATCTGGGAAATTGTTAGGATTCATCGTTAGCAATAGAGGCATCGAGGTAGACCCCGACAAGATAAGGGCAATCCAAGAGTTGCCTTCTCCCAAACCCGAAAAGGAGGTACGAAGTTTCTTGGGACGCATCAACTATATCTCCCGCTTCATCAGCCAATTAACGCTCACTTGTGAGCCGATGTTCAAAATGTTAAGGAAGAATGGAGACACCGAGTGGGATGAAGATTGCCAGAAAGCCTTCGAAAAGATCAAGACGTATCTGCAAAGTCCCCCAATTTTGGTCCCCCCGACACCAGGACGCCCTTTGATTATGTATTTAACTGTCACATCTAGCGCCATGGGCTACGTTTTGGGATAGCATGACAAATCGGAAAGGCGTGAACAGGCCATCTACTACCTAAGCAAGAAATTCAACGAATGCAAAATGCGCTATTCCATGTTAGAATGAACCTGTTGCGCCCTGGCATGGAGCGCTCGAAGACTTAGGCAATATATGTTGTATTACACAACATGGTTGATCTCCCGCATGGACCCCCTGAAATACATCTTTGAAAAGCCGTATTTGTCAAGTCGGATTTGCAGATGGCAAGTTCTGTTAGCCGAGCATGAGATCATATATGTGACGCGAAAGGCGGTTAAGGCAAGCGCTCTCTCCGATCACTTGGCCGATCATGCTATGGATGAATACGAGCCACTAAAGTTTGACTTCCTTGATGAAGATATCGTGACAGTCGACGTTGAACCTATGGAAGGAACCGCAGAAGATTTGCTGGACCATGTTCTTCGACGGTGAGGTGAACCTTTCAAGAAAGGGAGTCGGCGCCATAGTCATCGCTCCAGATGGACGTTAGTTCCCTGTAGCATGCAAGTTGAATTTTCCATGTACAAACAACATAGCCGAGTATGAGGCGTGAGTCAGCGGACTATTGGCAGCAATTGATTTAAAGGTGAAGAAATTGAGAATCTTTGGGGACTCCGCCATCGTTATCTATCAAGCTCAAGACTTGTGGTAGACTAGGGATTCAAAACTCATCCCCTATCAAAGGTTGCTCACTAAGCTCATAAAGGAGTTTGAGAAAACCAAGTTTGACCAAATTGATCGTGAAAAAATCATTTCGCGGACGCGTTAGCCACTTTGGCTTCGATGTTCAAATTAGAATGTGGGGTGACGCTTCAACCATTGAGGGTCGAAGTAAAGGAAACGCCGGCATGTTGTGCCACCTTAGAAGATGAGCCCGATGGGAAGCCATGGTTCCACGACCTAATGCGATTCATCAAGTGCCGAGAGTACCCACCGGGGGCAAACCGGAGTAGTAAGAAGACTCTTCAGCGCTTGGCTTTAGGTTTCTACCTTGATGGCGAGGTCTTGTATAAGAGGAAGGCGGATGGAGCCTTGTTGCGTTGTGTCACTGCTTATGAGGCCAAAAATATTATAACAGAGATCCATGAGGGAGTCTGCTCCACACATGCTAGCGGGCACATGATGGCAAAACAAGTCATGAGACGCGGTTATTTTTGGCTCACCATTGAACGGGATTGCATCGACTACTTCCAAAAATGCTACAAATGCCAAATCTACGTGGACCACCTCAATATCCCTCCAGCGCCTCTTTTCAACATGACGTCGCCTTAGCCCTTCGCCATATGGGGAATTGATATCATCGGCCAAATTCATCCAACAGCTTCCTAAGGTCACCGCTTCATCCTGGTTACGATTGATTATTTCACCAAGTGGGTTGAGGCCGTTTCCTACCCCAACATCACTCAAAAGACTACTATGCGTTTCATTGAGAAGAACATCATTTGTCGCTATGGAGTCCCCAAAGCAATCATTACAGATAACAGCACTAATATGAACGGAAAGTGGATCAATGGCCTTTGCCAACGATGGAAAATAAAGCACCGAAACTCCTCCCCATACCGTCCGAAAATGAATGCCGCGGTCGAGGCAGCCAACAAAAACTTAAAGAAAATCATCCAGAAAATGGTCGTCACTCACAAGGATTGGCACGACATGCTCCCTTTCGCCTTGCATGCTTATCGGATTGCCGTCCGTACTTCTACAGGAGCCACCCCTTACTCTTTAGTTTACGACATGGAAGCCGTGATTCCTCTCGAGGTAGAAATTCCTTCTCTCCGAGTCTTAGCAGAATCAGAAGTCGAAGAGTCCGATTGGGCTAGAGTAAGGTACGAACAATTGAACCTAATCTCTGAGAAACGCTTGGCCGCTATGTGTCATGCTCAATTATACCAAAAAAGGATGGCAAGTGCCTATAACAAGAAAGTGCGACCTCGCGAGTTCAAAATGGGAGATTTGGTGTTGAAAAAGATTCTCCCTCATCAAGAGGGTTGTCAAGGGAAGCGGGCCCCAAAGTATGAAGGTCCAAATGTAGTAAAAAATGCATTCTCAGGAGGTGCTCTAGCACTCACCAATATGGATGGAAATGATCTACCAAGACCAGTGAACGCGGATGCTGTCAAAATGTACTTTGCTTAAGGGTCTACATATCGCGTATCTCTTCAAAAGACATGGGGTTTATCATGAAAATATATTTTGAATATTTATCCTGAATTAATAAAATGATATTTTTCTGAAAACTCGCGTATTTAAAATCTTTATCTTAAGCTTTGAGATGATGGAAGGAAGCATGGTACCAACGGTCCTAGGGAATAGTTCGGGTTGCGTTTAAACTAACGTCACTAATTAATGCTAGTTTTACAGAAGTGTAGCATTCAAACGTTAGATCATGAGCGCGAGCCCCTCACCCGAAGCAATCCAAGAGCAAATCAGGAAAGATTTTTAAGTTTGTTATCCTGTTGCTACCTAACTCACGAGAAACTTATCTCATTTGTAGATAAGACGGCGCGCCTCGCGCTCAACAACTAGTCTTCGAAATCATTTTAAGATTATCTTTCCTTTGCAATTTAAATCAAATATAGGAGAACTTCAGAGAAGAAAGACGTCAAAGGACTTACGGATTTTTCATTGTAGATAGTGTCGAAAATCTTAAGAGCATCTTCTTCGGTCAAAGAGGCTATGATGGTGGCAAGATCCTTCCCTAAAGTTCTATGTCCATCACACCCGCCACCGCGAACATCATGCGCATTCCAAGTGATGCACCTCTCAAATTAACCACCGGCTAATCCCGCTCATGAGCTCGGCATTGAGAAGGCTGAGATACAGACCGCATCAACCTCAACGGGTCTTGGTTTCCATGTAAAGGCACCCAAAGATAGGATCTGAATCATGCCCGGATCACCAACAACCTCGCTAGAAAAGGGAGAGTCTAGAACTTATCAATCATATTGCTCCTATCTGCCTTACTGTGCTACTCATTGTTCCCTCTTCATTTTCTAGGAATCTAAAACGCACCAAAGGCTCCTACTAGCTCTTGAAGAACGCTCTTGCGTCCCCGCTGCACATATCAGGGAAGTTTATCTCTCTTCTTGCCTTGTTAAATCCATTTTCCCTCACTACTTGCTTAATTTGTGTATAGTTATCTCGTACAGTCTCCACTGGAGGCAACCTTTAAATTTTTTGTCAAACATTTTCCCGCATAAAGGTTTTCACCTCGCATCATGTCTTTGAAGAAATCTTTCTCTTAGCCTTGTCGAGTGACAACTTTCGTCAAAAAAGGAAAATTTCTGGTATTCTTCTCCTCCCAGAGCGACATCATGCATTTTCTTCTCCTCCCAGAGTGACATCATGCATATTTATCTCCTCCCAGAGTGACTTTATTTACCTTCCTGCACTCGCCACTCCTACCGGAGCGGTATCATTTACGTTTCCGCATGCATTTTCTTCTCCTCCCAGAGCGACATTAGGCATTTCCTCCTCTCAGAGTGACATCATGCATTTTCTTCTCTTCCCAGAGTGACATCATGCATATTTATCTCCTCCCAGAGCGACTTTATTTACCTTCCTACACTCGCCACTTCTACCGGAGTGGTATCATTTACGTTTCCGCATGCATTTTCTTCTCCTCCTAGAGCGACATTAGGCATTTCCTCCTCCCAGAGCGACATCATGGATTTTCATCTCCTCCCAGAGCGACATCATACATCTCCTCCTCCCAGAGCGACTTTTCATGCATTTACTTTTCTCCTCCCAGAGCGATATCATTTACGTATTCAAACCTTTCCTAGACTGAGCATGTTCAGTCACTTTATTACATTATGGATAATTTGTGCATTCGTCGAAATTATATAACGTACATGATCTTGTCTGTTTGCTCTTATATCCACAACTTGCCTCGGACATAAGCAGTCACAAATATATCCCTGTGAGTACTTTGGGCCTTCACGTCGTATTCCTTTATGAGCGCAATTGCATAAACTAGCACTAAGTTAAATTTGCATAATATCCAGGGTACATGCACCATTAGACATGGGATAGCTGTAAGATGACATTGGACTTTGCTCTTTCTTTCCCCTGTTAATTTGTTTTTGCGGTCACTTGCCCTAAGAAACACTTATCTTCGCACACCATCTCATACTTAAAAGCCTTTTTACAAACAACTCCTCCGCAAAACGAGTAGTGCTTGGCCAAGGTTTCCAGCTAAAGATTCAAGATACATGTCAAGTTTGCATTATGAATCAGCAGGATGAAAGAAAATCCTCCCAGGTTGTCGACGATCTACAAAAGCAGAGAAAATCAAGAACTCTAGGCGGCTACCCCCAAAATCAAAGACCATACGGAAATCGTACTTGCTTCGGTCACTACTTGTACTTTTATGTTTAAATAAAAGAAAAAAATAGAGAAAAGAACGAAAAAAGAAAAGAACAAAAAAATAAAAAAAAATAAAAAAAAAAATAAAAGAAAAGAAAAGAACGAAAAAAAATGTGTCAATAAAAAAAGGAGTATTTCAAAAAACACGAATCCAAGCAAAAGCAAGTACGAAAGCGTCCGAAATCAATCAAGATGATCACGGGAAAAGAGCATCCGGCATCAAACAAAGGCGAATACGAAAGCCTCCGGCATCAATCAAGACAATCACGAGAATAAGCGTACCCAGCGAAAGCGAAGAACTTGGGCACTTAGCCCTCGCTGCAATCAATCGTCAAGCACTACTTTATACACCTTTCTTTCCTACTAAAAATTTTCCCTTTATGTTTTTCCCTTCATTTCTCTTGCAAAGTCCTTTCGATTACTAGAATGCCCATGCATATGCATCTTCATTTGAAGTTTATTCACTCGGATTGACATTGCAAATTAAATTTTGTGCTATGTTGGTTGCATTCCCCAGTGTAAACACATAGCCATGTTTCTGAGCGTGAGAGCAAACACCTAATCCGGTAAGAACTGCTTATGTCTACATGTTGTGGGAAAGTCTTGTCTTTGAGGTCGTTATCTCCTGGGCAAGATGCAGATGCTCTCCAGACTTGCATCAAAATTGCTTATATAAACAAAATGAATGCCATGTCTTCCTGAAAATGCTTAGATTGACTGAACATCCTTTGTTTTGCACTTTTATTTTCCTCCCAGAGCGACGTCATGCATATTTATCTCCTCCCAGAGCGACTTTATTTACTTTTCTGCATTTACTTCTCCTCCCGAGTTTGTATCATTTACCTTTATGCATTCTTCTCCTCCCAGAGCGATAGCATTTACCTTTCTGCATTTACTTCTCCTCCCGGAGTGGTATTATTTACCTTTATGCATTCTTCTCCTCCCAGAGCGACATCATGCATTTTCATCTCCTCCCAGAGCGACATCATGCATTCTTCTCCTCCCAGAGCAATATCATTTACTTTTTTGCATTTACTTCCCCTCCCGGAGTTGTATCATTTACCTTTATGCATTCTCCTCCTCCTAGAACGACATTAGGCATCTCCTCCTCCTAGAGCGACAACATACATTTCCTCCTCCTAGAGCGACATTAGGCATTTCCTCCTCCAAGAGTGATATCATTTACCCTTCTGTTTTCCTCCCCAAGCGATATAGTTTACAAAAATTCCGCAAATTTACTTTTCTGTCACCCATAGTGGAGTCGTCATTTACATTTCCGCAATTTACTTTCTTCGTCATAGAGGTCATCATTTATCGTTTCTACAATTTACGTTTTCCCTCAAATATCCGAGAGATCTAAATTTACATCTTTGCAGGACATCCGATCAAAAGTTCAAGTCATGCGGTCGCTCCTAACCACTCTCCATTACAGTTCGCATGGTAAGTTCGGGGTAAGACCTGCTTTCCCTTTGCACCCTCCTCTTTAAAAAAAAAAATATATCATTCTACTTCACCAAAATTTGGATAAGTGGGGGCAACAGTCTTTACTGCTAATCAAAAATTTTATTTTTGATCAGACAGTAAAGAGGGGGCAATTGTTGCTACCCGATTTTTGACATTTTGTCATGGCATTTCCGCATTATCTCCTTTATTCTGTTGTCAACTTTTAATATCAATCATTTCCCTTTTGTTAATATTTTCCTTCATTTTCTACCAGTTATTGCGATAGTTTGGGGTTTGGTGGATAGAAGAAAAGAATGAATTATGGGTTGGGCTGGTGGTTTAGTTTGGCTTTAAGTGGGCCAATTTTGGCCCAAGTAAAGAAGAGAAGATGGCAGGCCTTTTTTGGCCCAAGGGAAGAAAAGAAGGGCCGGCCAATTTTGGCCCAAGGGAAAAAAAGAACATGGCCGGCCAATTTTGGCCCAAGGGAAGAAGAGAATATGGCCAATCTTGGTCCACTTTTTTATTATTTCACATGTTTAGCTTGTTTGCATTTTTTTCTCCAATCAGGTTCCGAACTAACTCTTTTTTGAATCACCGTTTAATATTTGTGTTTAGAAAGTTGTGTTTATATTTTCGTTCGCATCATTTCGTTCGTCACATTGCGTTATGTATTTTAGAACTTCTCGTTCGAATTTATTAGCTGTTTTAGCAAAACTTCTATTCTGTCCCGAACAAGCTTTCTCAAAATATTTCCGTTTAGAGAATTGTGTTTACGTTTTTGTTCGCATAATTTCGTTCATCATTGCATTACATATTTTTAGAACTCTTCGTTCGGTTTTATTATCAATTTAGCGAGATTTCTCATGCCATGGGCTCGAACCACAAACCTTTTTTTTTCCAATTTTGGCCTTAAGCATTTAATGCATGGGATTGCCTCCGTGCCGCCGGATCATTTTGATCACCAACCCTTCATCTCCGACCAACCACCCTCTCAATGCCTCAATTGGCTATCCCCTAGTCCTCATCACCCTCTCATTGCCACGTCACTACCGCCGTAGTACCACCACTGTTACAGCCGATTCTTTGCTTATAAATACACAGCCAGTCCCGACTGAAAAAGGGCTGGATTTTTTAACATTTTCTCTCATTCCAAACTCTCAATCTTTGCAATTGTCAAAACAAGGTTTAAATCCATGCCATTTTTCATTCAAATTTAACTGATTACTATCTCCTTTAATTAATTAATCATGGCTTTTTCTTCAATCAATCTACTGCTTCTTTTCAATCAATTAATTCATTGCTTATGTTCTTCAATTTAAAAGGAAATCTCTGTCTTTATTAATCGCCATTTGGTCTGAGTTTAATTGCTTTAGGTCGGGCTTGTCTCTTTGCTGAATTTCGTTGATTTCTGCTGGCCTCCCTATTTGTCTAAAATTGTATGTTGTTTTGCGTCGAAACCACTTGTTATTTGCTGGGTTGGTTTTGTTGTCTCGTGGAGTCTGTCTTGGTCTCTTTTTCGGGTCGAATTCATTGCATGTTGGGGAGTTCATTTCTTCCCTTGTCGCCGGCGACGGGGCCAGCGAGCTCACGGAAGAAGACAATCTTTGGGAGGGAAAGGAGTCGGGCTGGGCATTTGGTTTTTTAACCAAAGTTTGGCCATGGGCTTGGATTAGGCCAAGCCCCAAACAGAAACAAAAAAGGAAAGAAAAGAGAGAACCATGGGCTTTAAGGTTTGGGTAGTTAGGATAGATTTCAATGGCCCGTTGGGCTGTATCGTTTAAGTAATCGTGTTGCATCATTTTCGTGCTAATTAATTATTTTACTCGTGATTACTTAAATTGCTTAATCATCTGCTATCTAACCCATTTATTTACTTTTCTTGTCATTTATTTATTTTTCCGCATTTTTCGTCTAGTCCTTGACTGGCCATTTATTTACTT
>NBIL01103529.1:0-21728 GCA_002752925.1 Viola pubescens var. scabriuscula | reverse complement strand
GGATTCAATAATCAGTGTCTTAGCACCGGCTCTGACGCCACAATCTTCTTGTCGGTCGGTCCAAGGATAATTAAGCAATTAATATTAACCGCGTGTCTATTAATTCTTGATATGTCATTTCCTTGGACGCAAACATCACACACTACGTATGCATTTCACACTTTAGGGTAAGCTATTGGGTTTTTTCTTTATTTATTTATCTATTATTATTAATAATTATTGGCTTTTCAAAATCATCGTTTGGAACTCATGGAAAAATATATGTAAATTTCTCGGAATTGAGATATTATTATGAGATCTTTGGAATTATTAATGTTCGTGGTACGTTTGAATATGTATGAATTAATAACAGTGTTGTCCCAGTCCAAAAGGGACATTAAATGTTCAAGTTGAAAACGTGTCCTATTTCATTTTTCAAAACAATGATCGCCATCTCGACAAAAAAAAGGACTTATCGTTGGCTGACGTGGCTGAAAAATCAGCATCTCGTTTTTTATTTGCAAAATCAGATATGATGATAGGATATTGAGCTAGATATATATAACTGCAGGATATATGCTAGAAGAGTATTACGGAGGATATATAGAGTATATACCATATTCATAAATGAGTTGGATTATTGGATATCTTAACGTGTTTTTTCATCTATTTTAAAACTAAGCAGTTAAAAATAATACAATATTTTATGTTTTTTTAATCTCTCTGTATAATATCTCTGTCCTTTTGGTAGGAGATTAATATCATTCTGATCATAATCGACACTAATGAACAAATATCTTACGAGTCAACTATAATAATATAATGTAATAATAAGATTTTTTTTTTCTAAAATTTCTCATAAACAAGGAGTTTTCTCTAATTTAAGATGCACAGTTTACATGATAAATAATTATGTGATGGGTTTTAGATAATTAGTTGGTTTTTTTAAAAAACTTTCTTAGATCAATAAAAATATGAATTGGAATGCACAAAAGCCCAACTCTAATTTCCATTATCATCCAATCAGCCCACCTAACAATTGGGCCCAATTAGGTCCATTCATGATCCATCTCAGTAAAACACTGTTAAATACTCAATTACAATAGTAACCTTTTCAGTTCAATCCCCGCGCCCTCTTCCCTACTTCCGGCCAAGGCTCAACTGACTCATTCTCAGCGTGCAAAATCAAATACTAATGGAAGAAGAAGATGACACTCTGTTACGTCGCAATGGTTCTGATGTTGAGGTTTCTCTTTTCGATTACTCTGTCGACAATCACCTCAAAGCAATGGACGCAATTTCCCACCTCTGCAAAGAGGCCGGAACCGATTCTCTTGACGAAACCGAAATCCAGCGCTTCTCTTCCTCCGTCACCTTCTTAAAGTTGGTAATCCTTACCTCGTTTTATTTTATTAACCATTATCATGCCATTGTGTTGATTTCGGTTGTATTTGGGGGTTTTAGAGAATGGAAGCATTATACATATGAACCGAGAACCGTTAGGTTTTCATGTGGAACTGAAGCTCCGCTGCAGAATGCTGTGACCAGAGACATTAGCTTACCTCAGTTCTCGTCTGCAGCTGTTCCTAAGGTAAAACCATTTTTGCTGTCTATTTGTTGTGTTTTGAGTAGTATGCTGACATTTTGGTTCGTGCAATTTCGCAGAAGGAAGGTCCGTCTGGTGATCCTATGTTGCTGAAATCAAGGTATGAGTTGGATTCTTTTTGTGCATAATGTTGTGCTGGTAGTTAATTTGCGTGGCTTTTACTTGATCACATCTTGTTATATTATGCAGTACAGATTTTGTAATGCATGTTGGAGGGTTGGTTTGGGCGCTGGATTGGTGTCCTAGGTTGCATGAAGATCCTGATTGTCCATTCAAATGTGAGGTATTCATCTCCTTTCACTATCTCCTGTTGTTTTGTTAAAAACTTTATCCTGAGTCCACAATTTCTATGTTCTTCCGTCCTGTTCTATGTTTTTTAACGGATGGTAGGGTGCTGTTATAAGATTGAGGAGTTGGATTTTGTCCTTCTGAAAGGAAAATATAAAGTATGTTTTTATTCTTTGAAACTTTTCGGACAGTCATTTCTGTCCCTATATTTGCATGACTTCTTTTGGGAAAAGTTATCAGTTATGGCATGCTACACCTTTATAATAATCATAGAGGCTGTGTCATGTCCTGCATGGTTTTCTTTCCAGTTTGTTGCTGTTGGCGCCCATCCTCCTGGATCTTATTATCACAATATTGGTGCTCCACTTACTGGCAGAGGTGTTGTTCAAATATGGTGTGTTTTAAATGTCAATGGGGAAGAGGAAGCAGCTAAATCAAGATGTGATAAATCATTAAGTAAGCCTGTAGGAAGACCAAAGAAGCAAACAGTAGATTCCAATAACAATGAAGCCAAAAAGGAGATTTCAAGGCCAAAAGGACGGCCTAGAAAGAATCAAACAGAAGATTCCGGCAATAATGAAGTCACAAAGATCTCAAGGCCAAGGGGACGACCTAAAACGAAGCAAACAGTAGATTCCCAAAATAATGAAGTCACCAAGGAGATTTCAAGGCCAAGGGGACGGCCTAAGAAGAAGCCAGTAGAGGACGACCAGCATGTTCAAGCTCTTGCAGTTCAGTACCCAGAAGATTCTTCTGAATTGCTTGCTATAGAAGGAGTTTCTCTGAATACCCAGGTAGTGGACATACCAGAAAACAAGTCCAGAAAACGAAAACAGTCCACCAAAGCAGACCCTCCGGTTATTTTGCCTATGAATACCCAGGTAGTGGACATACCAGAAAACAAGGCCGGAAAACGAAAAAAGTCCACCAAAGCAGACCCTCCAGTTATTTTGCCTATGAATACCCAGGTAGTGGACATACCAGAAAACAAGGCCAGAAAACAAAAAAAGTCCACAAAAGCAGACCCTCCAGTTATTTTGCCTATGAAAATCCCCGTGCGTAGAAGATCGAAAAACATGGCGAAAGCTAGGATTAATTATGATAATGCTGTATGTCTACCATTATGGAATCAAAGCGAGCATGAAGTGTATTCTTCCATGAGCCACTTAGTACCTGAGAACTCAGGGCAGGGTCCTCTACCATTATTGCCTCAAAGCGAGCATGAATTCTCTTCTTCTTTGAGCCACCAAGAACATGATGAGAACTCAGGGCAGGGTCCTCTACCTAATAGGATGTCAGATAATGTTCCCTCGGGTATTAACTTCGCTCCTACTTCTATCCCTAAAGGCATCACTTTACCAAGAGTCATGCTATGCCTAGCTCATAATGGAAAAGTTGCATGGGATGTAAAATGGCGTCCTTGTGATGTTTCCATTTCCAAATGTCAGCATCGGATGGGCTATCTTGCTGTCTTGCTAGGAAATGGGTCTCTGGAAGTGTAAGATATGCTTCACTTAAGAGTTGTGCTATAAGTTGGTTTTGTTCCATCTAAATTAAGGAACATATAGTTTCAGGGTTTCCACTTAAGGGAGGAGAAGGGTTGACTAATTGACCCAGAATTTTAAACATTTGAATAGGTGATAGGATATAAATTTGAATGAGATAATATTATCAAATTATTTGAACTCAATATGAAAGACTAGCAGAATATGGAGTTCAAATAGAACTTTGCTGAAGAGTAAGATGATTGAACTTGATCTTTCCAGTAAACGCAAAATAAGTAGATGATGCCAAGGTGAAGGTTGGGAAAGGATCTATTTAGTACATTCTGTCACTATTCCCATCTGACATCATCATCTCATGGCCTTGCTTGACCAATGCAGATGGGATGTTCCTCTTCCACACACAATAAAATCAATTTATTGTTCTTCTCGGGTAGAAGGTACCGATCCTCGCTTTGTAAAACTGGAGCCAGTATTCAAATGTTCGATTATAAAATTTGGAGGACAGCAAAGGTAATCTAGTTGTTTAAACTCACTCTTCTTGATTTGGTTGGCTAAAAGAGATTTACATGGTCTAGCTTTACACTCCTCATGCTTTACTTGTACAATATTAGCATTGAATACACATTTGTTTGTCTTGGTTGAAGCTTTAAACAGTGTAGCACACTCTGACAGGCTTTGGTTGAGAACCTGATTTTGTAGCATCTTTTTCTTGCCTCTAAATAGAAGAACTCTAACTGCTAATAATACACACACCTTTCCCTTGTAGCATTCCTTTAACTGTGGAGTGGTCAACCTCACACCCCTATGATTGCTTGCTTGCTGGATGTCATGATGGAACGGTAATATGCCACTTAATCTTGTTTCTAGTTACCATTATTTTTGTTAATTTTGTGACTATCAAATATGTAAAGTTTGCATCCAATAAATTAGAGGCAGTATCATGCTTTTGCATAATCAAGAAGTATGAGATGTGCACGTCTTATGCATGTGTCTATACGAGTTTACCTCATGATGCACCAGGCCCTGCACACTGTAAAAAAATGTCTTTTGATGCAATCTCTGGTAGTTTTGTTTCGGAACTAGGGAGGTTTCTGGATGATGCATAGTAGCTCCCAAAATCTTCTATATCTGATTGATTGAGAACTAGGCTGGGGTGATGTGGATAAGATTAGGAACAATTAAGGATTGGTCATGACTTTTAAGAAGTGGGTAAAATGTAGCATGAGATTGAGCTCAAAGTAGTTATCTCTGCGTCTGAGTTAGACTTTAATAAAAGTAGTTTCATTTTTTGGGCACGACATTCTGAAACAAGCAGTGAATTATAGTGAAGAAGTGAGTTAGGGAATAAGAGATCAGAAAATAGGACCGAAGTGTAACTGGCAACTTTGAAGCTGCAAAATTCATTTTAAGAGTGTTTTTTGGGAGACTCTTAAAACCTCAACTAATATCTTAGTCCTACAAAGTATAGATTAAAAGATGTTGATTATAATGAAGGAAGCCTTGAGATACAAATATTCAACCCTAGTAAGTGTGAGAATGATGTTTTAGGACCCACGCTTCAGTTTCATGAACATTATCTTACTGTACTTTTATGGTGACCTGAATTCTAGTTACCTATAAAAACAGGAAAAGAAGAAAGAAGAGAAATTCTTCACAAATGGAGATCGGAATAATATAATTAAGAATTCCATTATATTTTCGTTTTAGATCCTTAAGGAAGCCCCGTAGGTGTTGAATCTATGATTAGTCTCTGGATTCTAAAAGGATTACTTCTACCAAGACGTAACTGCTGCATTCCTTTTTTTCAGGTTGCTTTGTGGAAGTTCTCTGCTAACGGAATGTGTGGTGGTAGTGACTAGTCTTTCTTTCTGTTTTGTCCTATTTTCTTTCTATCTATACTGCAAGAGGATTGGTATTATGACGTAAAATACTTTTCAGTGTTTACTGAAACATAAAATGATTTCTTTCATTTTTCTAATGTTAAATGCAGAAACAAGGCCCTTTCTACGTTTCATCGCAGATACATTCCCTATTAGAGCCGTTGCATGGGCCCCAGTTGACAGGTTGGTGATCTTTGATGGTTGGTTGTGATATGCTTCCGAGTTATTTATCCAGTCCGCTGTTGCTATTGGGTCAAAGTATGTTTTAGACCACCCCTATGAGCTATGGGTCTACGGAATTGCTATCTTGATTATATATAAAGGTTTGCGGGTGTTCTAGATATGTTTCCAGGAACAGCAAAGCCCAGGTCCCTCAGGCAGCTCAGGCATACCCATTGGATTAATTTCAGATTTGTAAATTTCTTCCTGAAAAAGAACGTTTTACGAAGTTATAGCTCTCATTCACTTTGGTATGTGATGCATTTGCATGCCATAGATAGATAATGAAGGTATAATTGAGAACATGATAAACAACCTTTTGCGTTCTGAATTTCTTATGCTTTAGTATAATATTCATTAACCCACGTCAACTTATTCTTGAATGTGCGTCATTAGCATACCACAAAGCTGTACATTTTAGAAAAAAAGATAAGTTTGTGATCCTTACCATCTTAGCTACAACCAGCAATTGCTCTGTTGTTTGAATCCAATAGAATCTTCCTTTGTGGTGGATATGTAAAAATGGCAAAACATTATGGCATGGCCTGTGGACAAATTAACTGTCAGAAAAAACCTTTTCCTCTGCTCTTAGTTCCGATATATGACATCTCGCTTTTGGTTTTTTGCAGTGATCATGAGAGTGGAAATGTTATCCTCACTGCGGGACATTTAGGTGTAAAGTTTTGGGACACTCGGTAAAAATGATATTTTTCTTTTGGTTTTTAATTATGTGCTTATTGTTTTGATGTGCACGTATTTTTATCGCACTTGATTTAAGAAGGCTCAATTATTATGGAGAGGGTTCTTTTAATGATGTTTTACATAGGTCATTTATGGTGTAATTTCACATGCATTTATCTTGACATTCTTAAACTTTGCAGTTTCCTTCTGACTGGATTCTCAATGTTGATTTCCGTGCATTTGTTTTGCTAGAGTGGGCAGGGAAACACTGTATTTAATTTACTTGGTGAGGTCTCAATGTGGAATTCTATGTTTTGGTTTTGCAGGGCAAAGTGCTAAATTATTTGTATGCACGAACACAACCAATAGATTTTTCTATACCTGTGGCATTCATAGTCTACCTTTAATGTGCAGTGTTATTGTTATTAATCTTCACCCTCTGGAAAATAAATGCTTGTGGTTGTTGTCAGTGATCCCTTCCGACCGTTGTGGAATCTTCAACCAAATCCAAGATACGTTTGCAGTGTGGATTGGCTGGCTAATCCAAGGTATTCTACTGTCTGTCTGATTGGCTGAACACAAGTTTGGGTCAATATGGATAATATGTTTACCTGCTTTTTACTGCTTTGTGCTTTCAGATGTATTCTTCTATCCTTTGATGATGGAACAATGAGACTGCTCAGCTTGTCGAAGGCTGCATATGATGCCCCTGTCCATGGGAAAACTTCAGTTGGGCCAAAAGGGATCCATATGATTAATGGTTCCTCGTATGCTACATGGAGTGTTCAGGTGTCGAGACTAACAGGTGTCCCCTTTATACTTTCATTGGATCATATTATCCAATGATCCAAATTGTGTAGAAATTATAGGTTGTTTTTTAGCAGTGGGGGGGGGAGGTGCAGCCAGCACACCGGAAAATGCTTTACATAATTTTTTGTAGTCAATTTTACGGCACACTCCTTTAGCCGTCGAATGAAAGGCTTTCATTCATTACGGCTGATGGCAAAACAGAATCTAAATGTTCATTTTACTTTGCTTCATCTAATTAACAATTTCCACATATATATCATAGGTATGGTTGCATATTGCAGTGCTGATGGAACAGTTTGCCACTTCCAGGTCAGTTGCATTAAGTTCTGCTTATTTAATGTAATGGACAGTTTCCATTTGGAAAGATGAGGGATAACAGAATATAAAATGTTTTCAATTTTATATACAGTCCTTTCTAAACTTGTTAAATTTTTAATACAGTGCTTTGAGATTGAAGTGACATTGTTTTAATTTTTTCTTTTTCTTTTTTTGTTGAAATTTTATACAAGTATTAGATCATTAAAACATAAAGTAAATCATAAAGACCAAAAAAAAAATTAAAATAGTTTGTAAAGTTGCAGAACTTGGTGAGGATCCTTGAGAACATGGAAAAGATTTTAGGATCGATTTTTAAGTGATTTGCATGTAAAATTATTGGAAACAGAATGGAACTTGCTAAAGAACAGTTAAAGGAGTGAAATTGAGAAAAAGCTAAAGATGTCGCCTTTGTGCATTTACCAAAAGAAAATGTTATTCAAGAACAGAAAGAGTCTGATTTTTCTGTTATCTTGTACATCAGCTTACAGAAAAAATGGTGGAGAAAGACCCTGCCAGAAACCGTACCCCTCATTTTATGTGTTGCTTCCTGAGCGAGGATGAGACAACTGTTGTAGTTAATACACCATTACCAAATGTTCCTCTAACTTCACAAAAATCTGCGCCGAATGCTGGGCATATCGTGAAAAGCACTCAGAGAACAGATGGTGAGGGAATGAAAGATCCAACTTCAAATGATCACGTATTAGGCAAGTTCCGTGAGTTCCAGATCATGTCACTGTCATGTAGCTAGTTGTACATCTATTGTTTTTGTTTTTGAAGTATTAAAATTTGTCAAACTTGTTGCAGCCCTATGTTATGGCAATGATCCTGGACCAGAATCTGAATCTGAAGAGACATTGGCGGATTTCAGAACCAAGTCGAAACTAAAACCCAAAAGAAGCACCAAGAAGATGGAAGCAGGATCTCAGGCATTGGTACCTAGGGATGAAGAGCAAGAGGACATGCAGAGAAATGCGTCCGGAAAGAGGGGAGTTGGTGGCGAGAAAAAGGCAGGAGAGGATGGAGGGTGCAAAAGAACATCGGCGAATGTAAGCGTCAAAGGGGTAGATGGTAATGAAATTGAACGCATTGCTTCAAAAATTATCGCAATGCATAGGGTTAGATGGAACATGAACAAGGGCAGTGAGAGATGGTTGTGCTATGGAGGAACGGCAGGAATTGTTCGATGTCAAGAGATCAACTCTCAGATCATGAAAGGGAAAGGTTCATCCGTTAGGAAGTGATTGCTGGTCATCAACAGATAGATACTCGGTATCATCAAGAACCGCAGAGCTAAGAGATTTGCTAACAGGTTGTATATGAAAGCGTTGTAACCCTAGAAAGAATAATTAGTATTAAAAAACATTATGGTCATTGGAATAAATCGTTCTTAATTTATGTATTAATCGATAATATTTAGTAGTAACTGGAGCTCTAAAAGTTGACAAAATGATGTACTTTGTCCGGTGTAGTTTAAAAGGGTACGCACTATTTTTCCTAAGAAGTAGCAACGATTTTATGACATTTGGACAAATGAATCTATATATGGTACATTTGTTGTTAGCCGGTACTTGGACTTGTGTTCCAGTCTCACCAACGAGAACGGGAAAGAAAAGACTGTACTGTACTGTACGAGGAAAATGGGTAAATTCCGTACGAAGCATGCAAGCACTTGTAAACAACATAAGATCATTCATTTGTTTTTTCCGGCTTTGTAGACTGAAAATCTGTATGTTAGTTATGACAATTGCAACTTACAGGAAGAGGAGACCAGGTCACTGACCCTAAAGATCCAAAAATCAAGCCTGCAAATTCTGTGCCTTGCTCATCTCTCAATATTTCTGTTCCAATCCCACATCTTTCGTTGATGCAAAAAAGTATGGAGAAGTTGTATATAAGTTCTTGAACCTTTCCCTGCCATCTATTTGAAGCAGGAAAAAGAAAATAATTGAATTAAAGATGAGGATGGTACAAACTCTACTAGTGTTTGTTCTTGGTTGCTCTCTTGTACTTGCACCAACATTTGTTCATGGAACAGATGACAATCTAAGAAAGGCATGTATGTTCATGTCATTTATAATAATGATATGCATTTCTTTGACCAATTTTCATTTATTCAGCTAAATTTGGCCCAAAAAATAGTACTTTCTTCCTCATATATCCTCGTTGTCCCTCCAGCAAGAGACTAACCCGCTCCAGTATTTCTTTTTTCCCTTACACTTAAAGAACTTCCTTTCTTGCTCAAGAACTAACCAATGCTCTTGTTTATGATCAGCCATACATAGTCTACATGGGAGAAGTGCCATCAAGACCTGAATATTCAGTCTTGGATCACCACCATAGCCTGCTTTTGTCTGCAATCGGAGAGTAAGATCCTAACTTCTACAGCAAAAAACATTTATCTTTGTACATCTAAATTCCAAGAAAAAATGGTGGCAAAAGAAAATTAGACTATAAAATTATTTGACAATGTTTCATTCCTACCCTCCTATGGCAAAACTGATCACTGTTAACATATTTTCCTTTCTCAGCGATTCCATAGCCAGACAATCCAGAATCCATAGTTATGGGAAGAGCTTCAATGGATTTGCAGCAAAGCTGTTGCCTCATGAAGTGAAAAAACTATCAGGTGTGCATTAAAAAGCTACATTAATTATCACATACTGTCTTTATATTTTACTTGTATTTTCTAGGATATTATGGTTATGATTTGCACTTTAATCCGTACAGATGAAGGAAGTGTTCTTTCCGTGTTTCCGAGCGTCAGAAACAAACTACACACAACAAGATCATGGGATTTTGTAGGACTGACAGAGAAAGTTAGCAGGAAAACTGATGCTGAGAGCAACATTATAGTTGGATTGTTGGATACTGGTATATATATGTGCGTAGATTTCTACTAATAAACAAGAAAAGAACAGAATGGATTGATGCCATATTCGTTTTTTCCTGTTAGGAATTTACATGGAATCTCCTAGCTTCAATGATACTGGATATTCGAAAGTCCCATCTAAGTGGAAAGGAGAATGTGTCAAAGGAGCTAACTTCACAGGCTGCAACAAGTACACACATACATTTTTCTCCCAATATAAGAAATTGGAATGCTGATTCAGCTGAATGACATTTTTTTTCAAAATTGTGTGCAGCAAAGTGATAGGTGCAAAGTACTACAACTTGGAAAACATGGATCTAGACGAAAGCTTGAGTCCGGTTGATGATGAAGGACACGGCACCCATACTGCCTCCACTGCTGCAGGTTCTGCTGTGAAAGATGCAAACTTTTATCGCATAGCTAATGGAACTGCTCGTGGAGGAGTCCCATCAGCTCGCATTGCCATGTACAAGGTGTGCTGGGAAGAAGGCTGCACTGATACTGATATACTAGCTGCGTTTGATGATGCCATCGCTGATGGGGTGGACATCTTATCAGTTTCATTAGGAGGGCCCCCGAGGAGTTTTTTCGAGGACTCGATTGCCATCGGAACATTTCATGCTATGAGGAGGGGGATATTGACTGCATGTTCAGCAGGGAATGATGGACCTGAGAAGCTGACAGTTGTTAATGTTGCTCCATGGATATTGACAGTTGCTGCTTCGAGTACTGATAGACAGTTTAAGTCTAAAGTTAAGCTCGGAAATGGAATGAGAACTGCTGTAAGTAATTGGAAGTATATGAGTTTTTGATTCTGTCTTGTCTTCTTCTTCTTAGGCCTATTGGAGTACATTATGCATAGCTGAATTTGAATCTTGGTTGGCAGGGAGTTTCAATCAATACATTCAGGCCAAAAAAAGAGATGTACCCTCTTGTCGACGGCCCTCGAGCATCTAATATCTCTAACTCATACATTGGAAATGTTAGGTATGAAATGCTATAAAGAAAATGGCCTTAAACATGTTGCATTACTATTTCTTCTCCTTTTGAGTTGCTGAAGTGTATATGAAATCCTGTTAGCGCTTGCGACTATTGGGCGTTAAGCAAGGAAAAAGTGAAAGGAAGGATTGTGTACTGCCTTGGTTTCTTTGGCCAGGATTCAACCATTAAAGAGATGAAAGGAGCTGGTGTAATCGTGGCACTCGATGAATCACTCGACGTTGCAGTTACCACTCTTATACCTGCTACCGGAATCCGTTCCAAGGCTGGAAAAAAGATAGATCATTACATCAACACCACTAAGTACATTTCATCCTCGATTGATTCCTTGAGAATAATCAAGCCTGCTTGAATTCACAGTACTACTAACCATTAATCTCTACTCGCGGTTGTTGACAAATCATTTGCAGGAATCCTCAGGCTGTGATCTACAAGTCTAGAACTGTCTACGTAAGTGCTCCTGGTGTAGCATCGTTTTCATCAAGAGGACCTCAGTTGATCAGCCCCAACATCCTCAAGGTGATTGAAAAATTGCAAATATTTCTTTCTTTTTCTTCTTTATTGCCTTCATTTCGAACGATAAAAAAAAAAAGAGTTGTACTTGTACAGCCTGATCTTGCCGCGCCAGGATTGAACATACTAGCTGCATACTCAGAACTACCATCGGTGACCGGTGATCCAACTGACACCAGACATTCAAATTTCAATGTTTTATCAGGAACATCAATGGCTAGCCCTCATGCCGCGGGTGCTGCTGCCTATGTCAAGTCCTTCCACCCTGACTGGTCCCCTGCCGCGATCAAATCTGCCCTCATGACAACAGGTAACAACATTCTACTGTTTAATTCACTAACCAAACCAAAATTGACTATTCAGAACCTTTATATTCCTTATCTTTCAGCCACTAGTATGAAGATCCAAGATCCTGATGCAGAATTGGCATCAGGAACCGGTCAAATCCACCCAACAAAAGCAGTAGACCCTGGCCTAATCTATGACATTCCATCAGATTCCTACATTAGTTTCCTATGCAAAGAAGGGTACAACAGCACCACCATTGCCCTACTAACCGGCGAGAAGAACAAGTATGATTGCTCCAAACTCAAACCTGCAGAAGGAACTGACGGCTTAAACTATCCTACAATGCATACACAGATCAACAACAACACCATCTCAGCTGTGTTCTACCGCACCGTGACTTACGTAGGACAAGGGAACACAGTGTTCAAGGCCAATGCAACATCACCACAGATTCTTTCCATCAAAGTTTCACCTGATACATTGGTGTTTGGCGAACCGGGGCAGCAATTAGATTTCGAGGTTGTCGTGGAGGGTGAGCTGAAGCAAAAGACTCATGTCCTGTCTGCTTTGCTAGAGTGGAATGACTCCAAGTATAGTGTTAAGAGCCCTATTCTTATCTACAAGCAGTTTAGATAGAACATTGACAAGAGTTAGGTTGTGTGTTTTGATGTCATTTCTGTGAGGAGAAAAGGTTGTAATCAATTTTGTTTGCTTGAGTTATAACTTATAAGCTTATTATGCTTGTTGAGACTTGAGACTCTTGACAGGTGGCTTGTGCTTATTTGATAGTTTGTTCTTGAGAAATGAGAAGATACTTCAGAAAGGAAAGGGATGTCCAATTTCCAAAACTTTCTTGCTTCCTATTGCAATGAAAAATGGCTCGCCTTTAAAGAACAGGAAAATTGGTGATTGGATGCTTATTTTGTATAAATTCATCATCTATTTAACTATTTTTAGATGATGATTGATATTTGGTGTTTTCTTTTTCTTTTTTGTAAAAACCAGACAAATGAATTAAAAAAAGAAAAGGAACTGAAACGCCAAGAAAATAGAGCAAAAAGAATAAAGTGGATCAAAGAGCTAGGAGCCGATCGATCGCTCCAACAGCAGCGCAATGTGACCCGCTCCTAGGCTTAGGAGACCGCCAATGCTTGAGCCCTCTTCCCTTGACCTAGGAAGACTGCAGCTGGACTTGGGAGTCAAAACAGTGGGCCTGGGCCGCTGGACAGAAAACATGCGCCAGCACAACTAAACATAGAGGAAGCTTATCCAACAGAGTTTGATCTCCGTAAAACTTCTAAAGAGATGAGGACTATCAGATTTTATATTTTATCTAGATTTTTAAGAGATAAAGAACAAAATTAGTTATTTTGGAGATTATATAGAGAGGAGAGTTGCGAGTAGAAAGGGTCTCCTCTCCTTCTCCTTTCACGTTCTGTCATTGTTTCTCTACAGTAGCTAAAAACTCGATTATTTTTCTGCTCTCCTCGTCTTCTTCATTGAAATGAAGAGATTTCTATTTTTATGCAATTACTTTTTATTCAATTTTATTATATCTTTGTCTAGCTTATTAAATTGTTCCCGGTAAAGACTCTAATGGTTATGATTCCAATATTGTGAGGTCAAAACGAATTTAATAAGTCTTGAATTCCGTATTTCTTCTCATCCGATTTCAGTCCTAAAATTATTCTTATTTGATTTAAGAGTGATCAATTTAGGTTTCAACTAATAAATTACAGCTTGTCTAACAACTTTGGGTTTACATTGTTAGAAGGATTTTGCAAGTAACTAACTGATGTTTGGCCGGAACTCTTAGTGAACAAGCTAGAAGAATTAAGTTATAGGGGCGAATGAACTGATCCCTAAGCTTAGGAAATGTCTCTCCCTGTTTTTATCAACCAATCACTTAAAATCCTATAAGTGAACCATGTTAGGGTTCTTAATAGAGGGTCTCTTCGAGAAACTTGATTAGGAGGAGAGTAGAGAAGTCTAAATGAACCCTCCCTATGAAAATTCAATTCTAAACATCTTTGAACCAATGATCAATATGTGTGAATTATAACCTTGGTAATGTTTTTACTGGGAATTTCTTATCATCTGATTTTTATTCTCAATTGTTTATTTACTGTTTTTATTTTATACTATTTTATTAATTAATTGCAACAAAACCGCCATATATTGATTACCACCATTATTAATCGGTATTTATTTTATTTTTGACGGATTTAGCAACTATCAACGGGACAAGTGGAATCCTCTGTGTACACCAAAATTTCAAACGTAATTCATTAATTATTTACTGTTAGTAAAAAATACGATATGATTTCAAGTTTGAATTTCGTGTTTTAAACACTAAAAAAAAACCTGAGAAATTATTTGAGATTTGAGGACAAATGGAGGAGCAATTTTATAAAAATTAGACTCGCGTTTCCAGCCCACATTCAAAGCCCGACATTTGATGTACCCCTATACAAGAGGCAAACCAAACTCCCTAGGTTGGGCCCATAGGAAACTCAGCCCGGCCAGCCCGTTCTCATTTGAGCATCTCAAAATCAAATGATGTCTTGTGAGAGAAAGGAAGAGGAGAAGACATCAATTCACTAGCGCTGATTCGAGCTCGAGAATTTACCCAGAGTCATAATATCATTAGTAAAAACAGGCCACTTGTACAAAATAGATAAACAGTAGAGGTCGACTTCCTTTGCTCTTGGCCAAACCACACAAAAAACAGTAGAAGTGGATTTCCCCCATCAACTAAATCGATAATCAGTAGCAGCATGGATGAAAGGGAAGCCAACTCAAAAAAGGACAGATCAATCTCCTTGCGCACCAGATCATAATAACCAAACAATTTGTTATCCCGTGGTTTGTGTACTGAAACGGTATTAAATGGTACAACATTGCAAAATTGTCCTCATTACACCAGGATTGGGGGCGAATCAACCCTAAAAAAAACTCAGATCGGAACGCTAGAGCCGCCTACAACATACCACTATAATCATGAGACAGCAATAGAAGGTACATTATATCTTACAACGCACCTCGGTTTTCAACTCCCTTCCCCAGCTCCTCCCGCACCTGCTGCCCTCTCCAGTCCACCCATCAAAATCGCAGCATCACCCAGCTAACATGGATTAACCTTACTGCAGAAAGCGTGGACATACTACATCAGAGGCTCAGAGCCACCGTCATCATTGTTAGTACATTATAAAACAGCTAACAAAATCATTTCATCCCCGGCTCCCAACGTAACACATAAGAAAAGAAAGTGCCTAGAACTCAATCCACCACGAAGCAGTGGCACGGTGCCACCGAATGGAAGGTTGTTCTCTATCAGGCTCACCTATGAGCCGAAACGTCAGCATTCCGGATTAGGCTCAACTCCTCCACCTTGGAAATCAAGAAACCACCTGAACCTGCCTGAAAAGCTCAACAGTTCATCCGACACTGGCGGCCATGGAGGTTCTTCAACTTGGTAAGCTCCTTCCTTCTCCTCCTCGCCTCTGCGGCAGCAGCAGAATCTGCTAGTTTCTTACTTGAGAACTTGAAAGGCTCTCTGTTCTTTTCCGGTAAGGGATTCATTCGATGACCAGCCTTCATGGAAATACCATTTGTAACAGAAGTATACCCTAAACAGGGCCCAGTCTCATTTTTAACAGCTACAGTAGATGTAACAGAACCTAGTACTGGCGGAGGTGTAAACATTGTTTCGTTGAGTTGAGGTCCTGTGCATTGATCGCTTCCATCAAGGGAAAATCCAACAGGTGTCTGATTAAGATCATCAATAACCCTAACCTCTGTCGAGCTAGCAACCTCTGATTTAACAGGCAAAGAGGCGAATCCACTCTCTTGTGGACAGTATACAGAGGTACCCTCTTGTAAGCAAAAGGATGACTGTGAATGAAATCCATTCCTATTATCAGGAGCTGAGAAGAACCAAGGGCACGACATTATGTAATAGGATGTTCTTGAGCCATCGACATTCACAGGGTTTTCTTGCAGCTGCTGTGCGGAGTCAAGCCTCAAATTAGCTGGGATGGGCATGTTGGATGGAACCACGACAGCACCTGGAGATCCCTGATGTGATTGGACGGCACTTGAAGGTTGAACGACGGAAGGCCAACAAAGTGGTGAAAATGTATGTTGGTTGTACAAAAACAGTGGACAGTTAGTCACAGTGGCAGGCATCTGTGCGCAGGCAGGCTTAAGGTCTCTTTGAGATTCATCCACCTCAGCTTTTATCACCTTAGCCATCTGGAAAAATAAAAAAGCATACTAGTAAGGTAAGCATGTCTCATGGTTTTTGCCAGTGACAACAACAAGTTGGATCCCGAAGAAAGAGAGAAGGATTGATGATCTTGCCTGTGCCTTTAAGCGTTTATTCATGATCTCTAAAGATTCGTACTCTTTCAAGGCCCGATCTTTTTCCTTCATAGTAGTATCAATTATGACGGAACTGATGTTAGCACAACTTCAACAATTTCTATGCAAAGCATAAAAAAGGGTCAAGAACATTTGGACCTCCGTATAGCAAATACGCAAGAGTCCAGAACTACTTGTCTACCAAACACAGAATTATGTGTTCCAAAATGAAAGGGAGTACTAGCTACCTGCTTTAAGTTTCCATTCTCCCACGTTAGATCAGCAGCTTTTCTGGTTAACTCCTCACACAGAGCCTGAATGAAGCGAAAAAGATTGAAGTAATTCTCCATGAAGATACAATTTCTACATAATGGAAGTACAAGAACAAAGTGAATCATTACATGCATTTTGACAAGAAATACACACAGCCACGCAACAGCGGTCACACTGTTCAAAACTGAATCAATTGAAGCACTTAAAGACATTTTATCCACATGTTCTACAGAAATGTGATCCAACAAACTCTATTGCGTCATCTTGTAGTAAGAAAAGTGATTGCTTCAACATGAGATAATATCTAACCTAAAGACAACACATTATGATTTCATAAACACCTTCTACTTCCAGACTACAGGTCCTGATCAAATTAACCAGTACATGTTCGACCAACGAGCAATGCCATTCAATTAACCAGGTCAGCAGGGCAAACATCTCTTACCTGCCTACGTCGAATTGTCTGTCTAGCAGACTCTCGATTCGCCAATATCCTACGCAACCTTCGCTCCTCCTTTTCAGCCTGCCAACAACAATTCAATTCAGTTGCAACACAAAATAAACATAAACAGCAAAACCGTCCCGTCTACGGAATTTTCAAAATTTTCACCTCAGACAAATTTAATCTTGACCTCCCAGCACCACAAGAGGGATAATTCCTAGCATGACCCGAACTCAGTTTCGGCAAACCAGCATCTGACTCCACCTCAATCTCAAGCTCCACCTCCACCTCCACTTTCGCACAATTTACCTCTGCACCTCTACACACCAGCTCACCATCCACCTCTGGCCCCACTTGCACTCGATCCTGCTATAAACAAAAATATTCAAAGTCCTGAACCAAAATAGTGCGCATTCTTTAACACACCAAATCCTCCATTCCACAATTTTCAAAATTATTTAATTACAATTCTTTTTCTTTAGCATTTTCCAATTTCGCTAAGCAAATACTCAAAAGAAACGTTTCACAATTAGAAATATCAAAAGTAACTATCTTTCAAGGAAAAATGGAAATAGAATGCAAGGAATTTAATAAACGGACCGTTGCGAGATCGGGGCAGGTGGGGACCGGGCACAAACCCGGGTCAGCCGGAGGAGACTCACTCTTGACTCGCTTCTTAGCTCGTTTCCCTTTACTCCCCCATTTCCGGGAAGAATCTCCGCTTCCACTTTCTCTCATAGCTAAATGCGCCAAATCCGCCAGCGCCTCCGCCGCTTCGAGCTCTATCCTAACCATCTGATCCTCCGCCGCAGAACCCGACGAGGATTCCGAACTCGAAACGTCAAGTCGTACCGAATCCATCCCGAAATAAAATAAAATTAAATGAGATAAAAATTAAATTAGATTGAGAAAACGAAGAAAGAGAGACGGAAAAAACAGTACTTCAAGAGAGGGTAAGGTAGTGTTGTTGGGAGAGAGAGAAGAGGAGGGAAGGCTGGGTTACTACTGGTTAGCTTATGCTACAGAGCTCTGTCCGAGTGCCATGTGTCAAGCCAGCTCACTGCTTGACATCTATGCGAAGCTTTCCCCCATGTATCTCTGCCTGCCACGTTTTAATTTCTGCCCACGTTGGCTATTGGCACGCGCGAGAGGCCACCGCACGTGTGAATGGTGGAGGGGTTTCAGGTTGGGGAACATGTTGCGTAAGCAGAAACACACGTGGCAGTTCCTTGAAGCTACACGTGGAGGCTTTGGATTTTAAAGTCGTTTCTTTAATATTTTGTGCTTACGTTTTTTTCTTTTTTTTCCTTCCTTAACAAACCAGGCACGTACGTGGGAGGAGAAGGGTGAAAATGAAAGATGGCAAATAAGATGGGCCATGTTTAACTGTGCTGTGGACTTCGTACCTATTTGTATTACATTGTGACCGACTTAACTATATTCGAATAAAATTAATTTTTTGTTTGAAAAAACGTTAGAGCGTACGGGGAAATTTTAAGGAAAAAAAAACTAAATAACTAAAAAATATTTGACACAAATTTGGAGAAAATGGAGAAAATTAATTGACTCAAATTTAATTCAATTTTATTTGAGCACGTAGTTCTATAGGTATGTACATTTTTACTAACTCATATACTAAACGTACACTTGTTATATTCACATCTACTAGGTAATTATTAATTTAAATAAAAAATATATAACCTTAAATGAAATAAACTTCAATTATATTCTGACACATCAATTAATATAATTTTATTAGTAAAATAGTTAGTATTTCAAATATTATTAATTTTATTTTACCCAATAAAAACTCAAACTAAGTTAGTATTTGATAAGCATGTTTTTAAATAAAAAAAAAGTAGTTGAATTTAGATTCAATATTAAATATGTATTTTTTTTTAAATGATTCGAAATTAAATCATTAATCACTAATCAATTAGTAGCTTAATGATATATTTTTATAATAAAAAAGATAAGTTAGAGCTTGAGTTCGACTCATGGGTGGGAGGAGAGAAGTCACGGACTTAGAGTTACAACGTATCCATAGGTCCATACTCATGTGACCATGTCCATGTAATGAAATGAAACTCCTCTATATCCTCCGCCCAAATCAATGCAAGTACAACGTATCCATACCATGTCCATGTAAATTACCCGCTGGTGGAGTCGAAGTTACAGACTTACAGTTAGTTACAGCTGGTGGGGTCCTAAAAAAAAGGGTTAGACGGCTACAGCTGTGACACCACTTGGGTCCGGTAAAGTCTCAACTGGCTCGGCCTTGTAAGGTGGTGTAAGGTCACTTTATTTGACTGCTTTCGTTCAGGTCATGATGTAATTTACGGTGGCAGTACTAGACCTACTTGCGCCCCTACTTGCAGTATCCCATAGTATAATGATATTGTTCCATAGGCGATTAGCTTTTGGGCCTTAATTAGGCCTAGTTTGACAATTGCTTCTTTCAATTTTGGGCTTTTTTATGGTGGAATTGTATCTAAAACTATGGGCCGGCTTTGGTGAGTTTACTTGTAATAAAACTGTCATGGGCTTCAAAGTCAACCACACTTTTTAACAACTCGCTCTACTCGTTCAAAACTTGCATGATTTTTTATGCTATATAGTTTCCTACTGTTGAGGATTGAATCAAACCTGGGATAGAATTGCTAGTAAGTAATTAAATAGAAAATTAAAAGAAAATGTAACCTGTTTAAATTCAAAATGAAACTAGACCATGGCCTGATAATATGTTAAATGTTAAATTAAATCTAGCTCATTATTAATTATCATCCCAGCTAATTATATATTTACTGAAAGCAAACATTTAGTGGGCGTTGAATTTTATTTGGAGTACTGCACCATATTGTGGGATGTTTGAGAAATGGATGGCTTGACAGATAATTAAACACAAGAGAAGTAGTGGAGATGAGAAAATGTTTGTATTGGGTAATTTAAGTGGGTAACTTAAGTGGGCATATATATATAAATATGCATGGGAAATGGCCAAATGGGGAATTTTGTCCATAAAGGAAGTGGCTTGCTAGGCAGTAGTATACCCTCCTCCTAGGTAGTGATTGGTGACGGTGATACCACCATGCAATATATACACAATTATACTCGATAGTGTTTTAAATAGTTGTGTTGGCAATACTTGTGGCATTATGATTTGTGTTGTAGGTAGGCAAAGGATACAAAAATCTAAAATCTTGTTCATCTCCATCATTCCTTTTTAGTGTAGTCGGTTGTGGCTTGCATGATTTATAAAAACATAAGAAAAATTTAGATATATTAGTTCCGATCGAACAATAAGATTTATCTGCCCTTAACTCTAGTTTAGAAATAAAATAAATTATGATTGAAAAGTGGTATGATACATTATTCTTTAATCAGAAGAAACCAAGAATATATATCGGTTGAAAGAAAAAATTTGGCAAATTTTAAATTTTAAAAATATATTTAATTACATTTAAATAATATCCTTTTGGGTTGGAGATGTTGAATTGAAATTTTGAATATCATAATAATAATGAAAAGATAAAAACGTTTTCAATTTTTGAAAACTCCTATCAAGAAAATAGACAATTTAGAACTTTAGACACATGTGAAGAGTACAAGCAAGACAATTACGGCAATGGAGGACAACGACAGCAGATTTTTCCATTTGATAGGCCAAACAAAATGGAAAACCCTTTTTTCTAATAAAGTAGTAAAATTAATATATATATTTGACTTTGACTTTTTTGCCAACAAGGAGTGGACCCATTAGAAGACAGACTATCTTACCTTTTTGATTTTTCCCCACTTTTCTCCTCCTATATACATACCACTTTCCCACTCTCGTCACTCTCAAAACATTAAACATTTTTAAGAAGAAAACAATTCTCAAGAGAGCTTGAAAATGGCCTTACCTGCTCTCAAAACACAGCTCAACAACTATGTTCAAGCCATGCTTGAAGAGGTACTTTAATTGTGTTGATTACAATATTGTTTCCTTCTCTTTTTGTTATGATAAATAAATGTAGGATTCGAACACTGCGATTTTGTAATCGTTTTGTTTTTCCTTTATTGCTTGAATTTTGTTTCTTCATTTTTATTAGGATTCTAATCTTAGGTGGAGTTTTTTGGGTTTGTAGGGAGTGTTGGATAGCCAGTTTATTCAAATCCGAGCTTTGCAGGATTCGAGCAATCCAAACTTTATTGCTGAAGTGATCATTTCTTTCTGCAATGACGCAGAAAGGATCATAACAGAACTGAACAAACATCTGTAAAATCTCAATATTTTTTTTATAAATACTTAGTTTTTTATGTAATCGACTAGCAAATTCTAATTAGGGATGGGTTTATTTTATGTGCAGGAACCATCATAATGTGGATTTTGGCAAGTTGGAATCCTGTGTTCATCAGCTAAAGGGTAGCAGCTCAAGGTCAGAGATCTCTCATACTTTTCTGTTGTTGTTTTTTATTATTGTTAAAAAGTCTGAACGATAAATGTCCCTAAACTTGTAATCTTTTTTTATCTCATCCTCGTTACGGAAAATGATTAAAAATCTGCATTTTGGATCTCTGGCAGCATTGGTGCACAACGCTTGAAAGTTGCTTGTACTGACCTTCGACAGGCCTCTGATGACAAGAACAAGGGAGGGTAAGAACTAATTAAGAACTAATTAAACATTCTTAATCCATGTTTGGTAATTTGTCA
>NBIL01103469.1:0-18748 GCA_002752925.1 Viola pubescens var. scabriuscula | reverse complement strand
AACTACTAATCATGTGTTTGGTAGGATTATTCAAAGATTGAGATGCTTTGGTTTTCAATGATTAGAAAGATTCCTGGTTTTCCTTCAACTAATTAATCGAATTGTTGTAGTACTTATCCGATGTAATTCAACGAATAATCGAGCTTCTTAATTAACAGGATGCTTGTGGGGACATGGAATGTTGGAGGGCAATCTCCCCATGACGGCTTGAACTTGGAAGATTGGCTAAGTTCACCCGATCCTGCTGATATCTATGTTCTTGGGTACTTGTCCATCTATCCTTTTTCATCCGTATTATCTTCATAAATGACCTGTTTAGGTAGAGATTGGATCTCACCTACAACTCAGTGATTGATTTGTAATCGATCATGAAACTAAAGTTGCTACCTTGTTTTAGCCTTTTGGTTACGGTAGGCTCTAACATTTTAGTTCGGTTCTTGCAGATTTCAGGAAATCGTACCACTGAATGCTGGGAACGTATTAGGGGCAGAGGACAATGGCCCTGCAGACAAGTGGCTTTCCTTAATCCGAAAGGCGCTAAATTGCAGCAAGTCTGACCCATCTTCACCGCAGTATGATCAACAAGTTGGGATGAGGCCTAGACCCAGCTTCTGTGACTTGCTCTCGATGGAAGACGAACTTGGTGAAGAGGATTTTGATAAATTAATGAATCAAGCCTCAAATTTTAGTTCGAGCGGAGAATGCTCTCCTAGCCCATATTGCATATCTAGCAGTCCAGTGCCGCAGCACCAGAGCCAGCAGCGGTACTGCCTAGCTGCAAGCAAGCAGATGGTTGGGGTCTTTTTATGCGTTTGGGTTCGAGCAGATCTCCAAAAACTTATTAGTCGTTTGAAAGTATCGTGTGTTGGCCGTGGCATTATGGGATACCTTGGCAATAAGGTTAGATACAGACAGCAACCTAGAAATTTATAAAAAACTCGCAAGTCTTGGCTTGTATGTGCTAAGATTTCTTTGTTTTTCCGCTCAATGAACAGGGTTCTATCTCGATTAGTATGACATTGCATCAGACATCATTCTGCTTTGTCTGCACCCACCTAACTTCTGGCGAGAAAGAAGGCGATGAGGTGCGAAGAAATTCAGATGTTGCTGAAATATTGAAGAGAACAAAGTTCTCCTATTCACGTAGAGATATTGGACAGCCACTTCCTCCTGAAAACATTTTGGATCATGAGTAAGTCCTCCCCTACTTTTTACCGATAAATTATGCTCTCTAGTAAATGAAATCATGTGAATGATTAATGTTACGCGTCTTTGTTTGTTTCAGCAAGGTTATCTGGCTCGGTGACTTGAACTACCGGCTTGCAGCTGGTTGGGGAGACGACACCCACGAGCTACTAAAGAATAAAGACTGGCAAGGACTTTTGGAGAAAGATCAGGTTCTTATCTGATATTAGCTCATTTGTGTACACAGTACACTTTAGCAAGAAACTTAAACTGAGATGTTCGTATCCGGATATTGTTATTGCAGTTACGAATCGAGCAAAGAGCCGGTCGAGTGTTTAAAGGATGGGAAGAAGGGAGGATACATTTTACTCCAACTTACAAGTACCTTTTCAATTCTGACCAATATGTTGCTCAAACCTGCAAATCCAAGGAGAAACGCCGCACTCCTGCTTGGTAAGATTTTCATTTACTTTTCTTTTTTATAAAAAAATGTTCGAACATACCAATGAGCATTTAGCTAAGCTTCGTTTAGATTGTCATGATAAATCGTTTTCAAACATTATAAGCATTCCGACAGCTATTTAATCATTTTTTCCCCCCATGTCTTGCCAATTCTAACTAGAAAATGCTCATTTCATGTGTTTTAGTCCAAACCTTGTTTAATTTTTGGTCCACTAACTATTAACAACAATATTGTCACTGTTTTTGTTGGAAAATTGTCCATTTTTTTTAATAATAATACTAGGAAAGAACAAGAATTTTGTAGATTCTAAAGACCATGTGAAAATTAATTTTCCTTAAATAGTCGCCATCAATCTGTCATAATTAACCTCTTTGCTTAATTTAAAAGCATGGCCAAGTTGGCATATAATATAAAATTATGATTTCCATCATAATATAATGTTTCTGCATAACAAGGACAAACCGCCCACGTTAATTATTTTTTGTGGTTGCTAGAGTTGACCAAACCCAATTTGCAAATCTCAAAGTAATTTTATTAAAACTCTCCTTTTGATTCTTATATCGGACAAATTACGTTTCGAGTTTTAATCTCCTAACTTATAATTTTTATCCATGCCAGGTGCGATCGAATATTGTGGAGAGGTGAAGGTTTTAAACAGATGCGGTATTCAAGAGGAGAGTCAAGATTTTCAGACCATAGACCTGTTTATTCACTATTTTCTGTCCAATTAAATCCAGCAGATCACAAAAACAGAAGCAATAATACTAAATCTAGCAGACAATGCCCGCCAAGATCTTCCACAGGTACTGTTCGTCAAGCAGCATGTACGGCCAAAATCCAAGCTGAGGAGCTTCTAATAATCTCCAAAACACAAAGTTGCATAACCACCATCCCAAGATCATAACCGAAAAGTTCGTAACGCAATGGTATTTTCTTTAAGAGTTAATACACCGAAAGTATTCAATAATTACTAACGGGCCCGACACGATTGCCGATGGGAATATACTCTAATTTCTATGGTATGAGGTGGTGTGTTTTGGTGATTTTCATGATGATGGGTATTGGTCTGTTTAGCTCAAGGCATTTCATTTGGTGCAGCAGCAAGCAACTACTGATTCTTTGTTTTAATCAGTTGGTCATCAGATTCTTAAACTTAACATGTGGGGTAGGCGTGCTTTGTAACTAGCACGCCTGATTTCTGACACGTGGATGGGTGTGTTAAGGGAGCATGATGATTGGTGTTTGTGGTGGTGATGGCAAGGAAATAGGAATGGATTTTCTGCTTTTGCAGAGAATTGCTTGAATTAGTCTTTTTATTCTCTTTTTTCTGGGCTTTAGGAGTTAGGGGTTTTGAATAAAGTGATCGTGAATGGGGAAAAGGTGGAATGCTTTAGAAAGAAAGTTCTTTTGTACAGGAAAAATATACTACTAGATTATGACAGAACCGACAAGGCTCTCTGATCAGAAGAGCATGATATTGGAAGAAGGGTGACATCTTTTTTTTTTAACGGATGTTATAAGCTTTTTTAGCTTCCTTGAGACAGCCTTTTTCTGTAAGTTTTGTTTGTCCTTTTGCTACATTAAAAATTATTAATGAAAAACTCCAAAATTTTGTAAATGTTAAAGGCTTCCATTCAAGCATTGCTTCTTTTCAACATTTTAATTTATTCCTCGTGTTCAATGCGGTGGTTCTGAATTTTAAGGAATTTCTATTCGTTTATGTTGGGTTGGTGTTGAAGGATATGATTCAGACGACAAGAGAACGCTAAATGTCCCGACATATGAATTAAACAAATTTATTTTATTTTCCGGTTCTGATCGCACTCAAATCGATGAAAGTTTTTCCTTTTCATTCTTATACAATGAGAAGTTTTTTCCTGAATAAAATACAACGTAAATAATACAATTGTGTTCCTTGCCTA
The DNA here is from genome assembly GCA_002752925.1 of Viola pubescens var. scabriuscula. Taxonomy (NCBI): domain Eukaryota; kingdom Viridiplantae; phylum Streptophyta; class Magnoliopsida; order Malpighiales; family Violaceae; genus Viola; species Viola pubescens. The sequence continues at coordinate 15,178 of NBIL01103469.1, read as the reverse complement.
ATTCACTGCAAAACAATTTATTTTGGGCCTTCGTTGATCCCATGGCTCATAAAGATGAGCTGGATTGGGCTCCTGGCAGAATATCGGTGCGATGGAACTTTCAGATGTCAGTCCTCATGGTCTTGGGCTCCTTTGATCCAAGACAAGTCATAGGGCCGTCATTTTACTGATTGGAAGCCCATTAATGAATTTTAACCTAAGCCCAATTATAATCAAGAATGTTGGCCATCCAAGCCCAGTCTGCTTGCTATATTTTTTGGGTGGAGTAAATCTTTCTTTATTTTGCAATATTTGCTATATTTGCTATGTTCTTTCAACGTTTTTATGATTCTGAAAGACTTTCTAGTTGTCTTCGTAAACATAAACCTTAACATTGAAATGGCGCCAAACAGGACGTACACGTGTACGGCACTGATAAGCCCCTACGAGTTTCCCATCGTGCAGGGCACCATCTTAATATTATCTCTTCCGTTAAATAAAAAATAAACACAAATCAGACCCAAAAATTAAAAATCTAATCACAGCCTTTTCCGCTCCCTAGATCTCGCCGCGATCCCTGCGCCCGTACAATCGCCGGCGCATTTCACTCTGCCGGAAATCTACTCAATCTCCGATCACGCATCCTACGCTCCTGGTAACCTCCATTACCCTTTTTTTTTATAACTTCTAATACTGTCTCATTTTCTTTTCTTACTCTTTTCCTGTTTTGCAGGGGACTTCGTGAAACGGCGTGTCGTTTTTGCTCCAACCAGGATTTGTTTGAGATAGTTGCTGCAGAAAGAGATGGTAAGTATCTCTGATGTTATTATTGCCAAAGTTTGAGTCTTTCTTCTAGTTAAGTGAGTTAACTGTGCTGTTATGTCAAATGTATGAAGAATTGCATGTCTATGTTTTTATAAGCAATGCACTTAGTTCAGTGATTTACTTACCTAAATGTGCGTTTTTTTCAACGATTTTGTACTAGTATAGCTTGTTCGTTGGCACTTGGCAGAGATGATTGATGTTTTGGAAGTTTTAGGCAACAGAGAAAAAAGAACCACTTAAACGAATTCAATTGGTTGCAGCAGAATATGGAATTTTTTAGCCTAAAGTAAAAATGAACTCTTTTACGAAGTCGATAACGGTTATCTCAGTTTTCTAGTACTGTTTGGTTGCATACAAGTGTTAGGCTTTTATTGTAGATGATTTGTTTGTGGATTTTATTCTTGTTGCTTTGTGACAATGAACTTGGGCTCAAGGAATTTGTCTGACATTCTTCACAGAATCAAGGTTTTTGGATGGCGAAGGGTGCTGGGTGTATAAATGATGGTGAGGTCAATTATGAGAACTCTTCCGGAGTTGAGCCCAAGCGTTCTCACCAGTGGTTTCTGGATGGTGCTGAGGCAGATCTTTTCCCCAATAAGAAACAGGCAGTTGCAGTTCCAAGTGCAAATTTTTTTAATGGAATGTTAAACTCAACTATTGCTCCATGGAGTAATGGCTCAAGTTTTCAATCAATGTCAGGCCATTATGGTGAACGACTGTTTGATACTGAAACTGATAATGTCCGAGCTGTGAATTTTGATGACAGAAGCATCCCATCAGTTAACTCTGACAAGGTCAATGCGGTAAGGAAGTTTGAGGAGGATTCATTTGATAATGATTCCCCATTTGGTCTGTCCATGTCTCATTCTCTTGAAGATCCGCGGACAAGTGTAAACTATGGTGGGATTAGAAAAGTGAAAATCAGCCAGGTCAAGGAACCTGAGAATTTCTCATCTTTTCCAATGGAGCATGCTTTTAATAGGGTGGATAGTAATGTCATGTCTGCCACTCATGCCTACGACAAGGCTGATGAAAATAGCACATCGATGGGTCTTGCTTACAACAAAGGGGAAAACAGTGTCATGTCCGTCAGTGAAACTTACAATAGTGAAAATAACATTTTCATATCAATGGGGCAATCATATAACAAGGGGGATGAAAGCATATCAATGAATCAAGCATACAAGGAGGGCACGAATAATGTAGCAATTGGAGTCAGCAATTGTGACAACAATATCATTTCCATGGGTCAGCCTTACAACAAGGTAGCTGAAAGTACGACATCAATGGGGCACATCTATAATAAAGGCAATGACAGTACTGCTTTGACAGGGCAAACATATAACAAAGATGAGAGCAATAATTTATCAATTGGTCACTCTTTTAGTCGGGGGGAGAGTACTATTATATCATTTGGTGGATGTGATGCTGATGAGGATGATACAAATCCGTCTGGACAGATTATTTCTAGTTATGATCTGTTGATGGTTCAATCTTCTCTTCAAAGATCAGAAGCTATAAATGGTAGTGAGTTGATAACATCAAATACAGATGCACTTATGTCTGCTGCGCGTATAGCTTCCTCTGGTGCTGAAATTGCTTCTAAAAAGAAAGAGGATACAAAAACATCGAAAAAGGCTGCTCCAAACAACTTCCCCTCAAATGTAAGAAGTTTGCTATCCACTGGAATGCTAGATGGAGTTCCTGTAAAATATATAGCTTGGTCACGGGAGGTAATTCTTATTTCTCCTGTGTTTGCTTCTCAATTTCTTATCACCCTATCACATTCCTGATTCGTCGTAAACTTATTAGAAGGAGCTTCGTGGTGTGATTAAAGGTTCTGGATATTTGTGTGGCTGTCAGGAATGCAACTTCAATAAGGTGAGTTTGTTTAGTAGTAATACTTGCCTCTATCTTTGTTAAGATAATAAATATTGATAAGGAAGTTCCAGTGCATATGCAAGCAATGTATTAATGGACTGTTTTTTCAGATAGTCAATGCTTACGAATTTGAGCGACATGCTAATTGCAAAACAAAACACCCCAATAATCACATATATTTTGAGAATGGGAAGACTATTTATGGCATCGTCCAAGAGCTAAGAAGCACACCTCAGAATATGCTTTTTGAAGTTATCCAGACAATTACTGGTTCTGCGATCAACCAGAAGTCCTTTCGTCTGTGGAAAGGTGATGAAAACTTTCTTATGTAATTCTGTTGCTAATGATATTTAGTGTTCCACTCCTTTCATTCTGGTGTTGTCCTTCTCTAAGCGTTACAGTTATTTGGCCTTGACGCTCATGTGCATTCTTCTTCCCCCTTCCAGAATCCTTTCTGGCTGCAACTCGTGAACTTCAACGCATATATGGGCAGGATGAAGCGAAGCCATTATAATTAATCATGCTAGTTTAAATCGGAAGGTAGAATCTTCCTTGTTTTTGTGGATGGAATTTAGCATTGGCCAACCCGTGTACTCCTTTTTTGGTGATTTTGTACAATGTGGGAGGGCATTGAATGTTTGCAAATTTTGGTATTGATGACTGGTGATCGTTTTGAAGCTAGGTGATCAACCTCATTCAAACAGGGCCCTCTTAAATCTCGTTTTCGGATGTACAAAGACCATGAAATCCCCATGCCTTGAGGGGAAATGAAATCTAAATAGTGATTGCTCTTTTGCAATTTATTTTCTGTTGTCCTCAATCCTCTTTATCTCAGAAATACCCTTTTTCAATGAAGTTTATTACGTTTTCGCGCAACATTAAACTTTATGAGTAACTTGTTTCTGGTGATGTGTTGGGTACTTGCTTGCAATGCTTGATGAGAGTGCATGATGCACATATTCGATGTGGGGAAACATAATAATTTCATTAGCCATATAATTAGGAACCTAAGTGGAATTCTTTTGTCAATTGGTCAGCAGAAAATCCCAGATTAATTCACATCTGCTAAAAACTGGAGGAGATATAGGTATGGTTGGCTTATCGAACTTGCCACTGTCCCGCCACAGGTGAAATCTGGATTCGCCTTCGTCTAGTTCTTGAGTTTACTCAGTTGCGTAAGTTTTGCAACTTCATGATAGTAATTTCCAGCTCTCACACTTCAGTTACTTGTTTGGTTGGCATTTCTATTTGCTCTTCAGCTTTTGTTGTGGAGGGTGACTCATCATAGTCCTTGCTTTTGCCCCATACGACAAGATACAGACCAGCAACAATGACAATGGCACCAATTACCCTGCAAATGATACAAATCAGTTAGTTTTGGTGTTATTTCTTGCTTACAAGAAGGAGATAGGTCTCGATTTCGAGTATCCTACCTTCCGAGGAACATCTGCTCGGCTAAAATGATGGAACTCATGACAGCAACAATAACCATGCATAAAGGACCGAATGCTGTCACAAAAACAGGGCCCCTAACCTTCATTACCAATCCTTGAATGTAATACGCTAGTCCTGAACAGAACACACCCTGCAAAAGATTATTCTTTTAGGATCAACTTTTCCCCCCTCAAGATCATCTTTCTATTCTATATATAGAAATCGTTTCGTGACTTACACTGTAGACAGCTGCTAACAATTTGGTGTCCCAGTTGATGGACCAAACGCCAGCATTTCCCCTTTCCATTACAAGAGCAACAGCTGTGCCTTCAATCGTTCCGAACAGGCAAATCCAAGCCGTTAGAGAGAGCTCAGCTGGGTATGTTTTTAATGTGATTGCCTAGAAACACGAAACAAAGGTTAACATGCGTTTTTTAGGTCTGAATCACATATATCCTTAAGTCTGATGTGACAGGACGGATCATGTTGGTATGAAATTATGTGTAAAAAGCATGTTAATAACCTTACTTGCAGAATCATGAAAGCTGCCCAGCTGAAGCTCCCGGTTGTGATCATCGCTGCGCCCTTAACGGAATCATGGAAACTTATGCCGCCTGTCTCGTGTTGATGGTAGGATGTTCCTCTTGTCCAGAACAATTCGACAAGTGGACCTTTTATTAGCGTCATGATCATGGCTCCTGCAACTGTTGCAACAGTCCCAGCCACCTTCGCCTGGCTGTGGAGTGACCTAATCTTCACTGTCTCGAGCCTACGTACGCAGCAAAAAAAAACACTTTCTTTTCGGATACAAAAACATGTTTTAAGGAACAGAAACAGTTAGTTAGTTAATTAAGGTTGTTTAATTTTGATGTAATTATCTAATTACCCAACAATGCAAGCCATTATGAAGGTAATCGCAGGAAGAATGTTGATTATAGCAGCTGCAAATGTTGCTGTTGTGTACTTCATTCCTAAGAAATACAAGTTCTGGTCAATCACCGGCCTGCGCAGGAAAAGCCGAAAAAGTCAGTAATTAAGTAACAGTTTTTCTTGTGAAATTAGAACAAAATGTTTGGTCTTTTTAGCTTTTAGAAGTTTACTCGAGTAAGCTGAGAGCAATTATCTTGATGAAGATCGAACAAGTCATCTTTGGCCTCACTTTCCTATTAAGAAATACAATGTCAGAATCTTATTTTCGCACGAGCGTGCATGTGGGTGTGTGCACGCGCGAATTAGATTTGAAAAAGGGAGATTATAAGAGATAATAACTTGTCTAGAATTACTGCAAATGGGGCAACGACAATGGTAGCAACTGCATGTCGATACACCACAAGGACATAATTGCTCATTCCTTGATTTAGTGCAGCTTTGGTTAGAATATCCATACCTGCAAGACCAATTTGCAGGAAAACAACTCCAATAAATGGTTTCATTCTATCAAACCAACCTGCATTTCCTAATTGGATATTCATTTTTTGCTTCTCAATTTTTACTCCAATATGTATGTTTTGTTGTTTGGTGTTTATTGCTTGCTCCTTTCTGTTACATATAGGAGAAGGTTTGTAGAGAAAATTGGTTTTTTTTCAGGATCCGGACAGGACTCCACTAACGTATCAAAATATATTTCCTTTTCTTTGGATATTGAATTTATCAGAATCAAAATCCCGACAGCTAAGAAGTGACGTAGCACTTCCTTATGTCCATGAATCCTTTTCCCCTACTCATCAAAATTTGCTTTTAAAACAACGTTGGTTGTGTAATGATACGGTTAACTGGTAAGAGACTTATTTATTTTTATATATCTCGAGTTTGGGTCATTGCTGAAAGAATTATTTCTCTTCGAGTTCAAACAATCTTTAAAATGAGATTAATCTTCTGTTCGAAAAGAACTAAAATAGAGAAGATACTCGAACAAATCGAGAAGATTTGTTTTTTTTTTCCAGATGAAACACACCGACAAGTGCTTTTTTGGTCGAACAAAACATTATTAATGGGTTTCTTTGAGAAATGTTGAGACGTCAGTGAGTGAATCAATAAATGCAGCTTTTTTATCACCCTTTTGCATGATTTCACGTTCCATTTGGTGGGAGTTGCTTTCTTCTTCTTTTCTAATTATTTATACAAAAGAGGTTAAACTCTCTAATTGATTGGTTGCAAATTGTTTCGTAGTACAAGTCCTAATAAAATTTGTTGGTTAAAGACGCGCAATAAGGTTAAGCCTTATCGCAAATCGCAACACTATTAGTTTCTTTCGATTTTTTCGAATATCCTTTTATACCTATTTATGTGACATTTTAAAAATGTGATTTCGATAATATGATATTATTTATTCTTTATATTATAACTTAACACTTAGCTTAAAAAATAGACAAACTATTTACCTTTCAAACACAATAAAAGTTGGTTTCTTTCTTTCTTTAATAATCTAATGGATTACTTAACCAATCCCTTGTGAGGAATCATACTCTACTCATCATTATGGTCTAATTTTATGGATTTTTTTTTTCATTCTGGCCTTTCTTTTGATTACGATATTGAAATTAATTTTGCTAATTTCAATTTGTAATGGAGGAGAATCCATGGTGGTCAAGGATTCAGTGGGTACCAAAGATCCCACTGTTGCATATATATATATACACTTTAAAGTTTGAACTAGCCCTTCAGAAATTGCGCACTTCAATTATTCAAATCCCCACTCATCTATATGTTAGCTAACGTGGAAAAACAATATTGTCCTCTATGATTTCATAGCTGGTGTTCTTGCCACTCACACCCATCTTTTTTTTTTTTTTTTTGATGAATTATTTTGAAGTGAACAACAGAGTAATTTGGTGTGAGTAGATTCCCACACAGGCTGAACTCAACAGCTTCATTTTTCATAGTGCCCCTTTTTTTTATTTTATATATATAAAAGAGTACACTTTTGGGTACAATCATGCAATATTAAGAAATGAAAAACTTAAAAGAAGTACAAGTTTTATCCAATAATTAAACCAAAACATTGATTCATCAATTCTTTTCTCTTTCAATTTCTCCTGGATACCTATCCGTCCAAGTCGAGTAGAAAATATTTCGATTTGAGTTTTATTAAGCTTGAACTGAATTTGAGACCTGAATTAAAAGTGTGTGCAAGTCTTTTTCTTCATTTTGGTAAGTATTTGTGGCAAATTGATTGAGTGCAAACTTCAACCTATGACACTGAAAAAAAATATCGAATGACACGTCATATTCTATCCACGACTACTTTTTTTTAATAAAAGTGAGGTATCAAAATATCACCTTGTATGATTATCTCTTTTCAATCGAGAATCTAACTTTTATTATGAGAAATTAGTTTGTCTCTCCCCTTTACATGTTTTTGCTTTGTATGCAAAAAATAAAAATCATTCCAACAAATGAGTATGCATCATTGAATTTCTTGCATCTGCAGTATTATTGAGAGAATTAAAGAACCCAACATTTGGATCTTTCTTCTTTTTCTTTTTAAGGACAACAACTGTACCAATTTGGTGAAACACATCCTAACATTGTAAACCCATGTACGTCTCTTAAGTTCCATCACTCTCTTCTTTTTCACCTGAATAATGCATGCTTTCCTGCATCTTTTTGGAAAGTATGAAAAACAGAACGTAGTAGTAGTAGTAGTAGTAGTAGTAGACTGTACGCAAAGCTGAAATTCATGCTTCTATGGAATCTAGGCTGGCACAATTCAAGAAAGAGCGAGCAAGCAACTTCACCAAGATAATATTGTTTACTAATGGGCACGTAACTCGTTGGTTATCTGTTCTAACAGTTTTGACATAAAAGAAAATTTTGTTTATACTCTCGGAATTGACAAATTCTTTCATGTGTGTGGGCATGGCGGGTCTTTGATTGGAGTTGGAGATTATTGTAGTTGCCAATTGTTATTAATTATTATAATTATACCTAGTTGTCACAATTTTTAAACGTTATTGATATTGGAAATATCCAATTATTCGGATCGTTCCAATTATCTGAAAAAAAAATCTCTTAATTTCATTTTAAAAAAGAAATTCAAAACTCAAAGATTTGTATGATATTCAAAAACATCGTAAATGAACTAACTTGAATTTTAAATAAATTTGAATCTGAATAACAAAATATTAAGAACTTCATAAATTTGAATTTCAAGTAGTTCAACCTAAGTTCGAAATTCAGTTTAGGCATCCAGAATTTGGAAGACATGTCGTCGTCGTCTACTGTGGACAACTAATTGGTTCTTTCTGCTTTTTTGACACCATGCAAGATAGGGATAGAGTTTCTTTCTCAAAATGATAAAAAGAAATAATCTAATATAACTTAATTTTCTCAAAATAAGAAGAATCTAACATCCACACCAAATGTGTAGTAGTAGTAGTAGTAGTTGTAAAATAATGATAAGAAAAGAACAATACAAGCACCCCAATCACAATAGTTGTCACAATTAGTTTTCCACCAACACACACCAGCATGTAGCCATATGTGACACAATTTTTGTCTTCACAACACTTTCTTAAGAACCGCAGCAAGCTGATTTTTGTGCAGCTTGGCTAGACCCTCCTGCCTGATCTGGTTGATTAATTTTGATCGTCTGGGGCTGCATAATCGTATTGAAATGATTATTCTCCATACGAGGGAATACAAGGAGACACGACAAGCATACAAAGCTATGGAACGTTAAAATGAGGGTTTGAAACTTCGGACAACAAAATTCCAACCAAGATGAAAGATGAAACTAATATTTTCCTTCTACTTTTCAAAAGCCAAAACCATGCCTACGTAATTTCAAAGGGTGATATCTCCCATGGATTAAAAAAAGAGTTTTATGGGAAAAAACTAAGATTTAACGTGCAAAAATTCTGACAGTAAGTACCTCAGCCCTCGAGTCAGTATCTGCAAGTCTTTGCTTGATGTCCCTAGCTATTGAAAAGAAAACCTCCTCCACGTTTAAATTTGTCTTTGCACTCTGTAGAAGACACACCATCTTCATTTAGCATATACAAAGAATCAATTAGCTCTAAGTACTTGTGAAGTCATGAGCAAAGTTTACATACAGTCTCGAAGAATTTGATGCCATATTCATCAGCGAGAGCCTGGCCCTTTGAAGTAGGAACAGCCTGAAGCACAAAGTTCCTTGTCAACTACAGATCTATGATAACATCAGCAAACATGCACACACAATTCCAGAGTAACATACTCTTTTGCTTTCATCCATGTCTGCCTTGTTGCCCACCAATATCTTGTTGACATTGTCAGAAGCATGCTGTTCAATATTACGAATCCAATTCCTAATGTCTAAACAGAGCGTAAAAATAAAAAATCTATCACATTCCAAGACAAACAACCACAGAGATTAAATCGACAAGGAAGATCAGGGTAAGCATGAAATATAAACTTCAGATGATAGGAGTGAAGGCAATTTACTGTTAAAGGATGACTCATCAGTGACATCATACACGAGCAAAATACCCATGGCTCCCCTGTAGTAAGCTGCAAAATGGAAAATTAAGTAAGAAACTACTGAACACTGACAGTGTCAGAAAATAACAGAAAATGATAATGAAGGCTGGCAGGTCAGGATAAAATCACAGACTGGAGCACAAAAATAGATTGGCAAACAAAAAACACAAAAAGTGCATTTGAGCAGATTGGAAAATCCTAACAACTAAAGAGAAGGTAGAAGCCCAGTTTTCAATCCAAACAGACCATAAAAAGCAGACAAACAATACCCCTGCTTTATAAGCACAAACTGAGAGATCGTTTAAAATAATATAGACATCCTTTTAAAGGCATGTCAAAGTGCCCACTCACAAAAGTGCATGTGGAGAAGGAAGTGAACCAGCAATATCTTAATGTAGGAGATGAGCCAATACTTGTATCTTAGTATCTTAAATAATATTTAAAGGGTTCAGACAAATCTGCAGCAAGGAGAATAGCTCATAAAAGCCTCTATCTACTTGATCAGAGCAAAGAAACTTCTGTGCAACATACATATGGATCGCATGAAGAGCATTGTTTGGTAATTAAAACTTGAGGCTGGCTGAAGAAAATCTTTTTCAAAGGAGGTAGAGACGTATCAAGGTATAGCACAATGGGTGAATATTATGCCAAATGTTAAGCACGGTCCAAGGTATAATACAGAAGAAATTACTAGCAAGCATATACTGATCTAAAACAGAACCATCAACAGAATGCCGATTTAACCTAATGACTAACCTGTTGTAATTGTTCGGAAACGCTCTTGACCAGCAGTATCCCAAATTTGCAATTTGATCCTTTTCCCATCAAGCTCAATTGTCCTTATCTTAAAATCAATGCTGTCAAAACAGATTAAACCTATTACAACAATAAGAGGTAATTCTCTGAAGAACAGGAAGGAACCCCTGCTATCAAATATCAATAAGAAAAAAATCCCTATTGAATGTCAATTCTACAGACACGTACCCAATAGTTGTAATAAAACTGGTGGTAAAGGAACCATCTGAAAAACGTAAAAGAAGGCAACTCTTACCCACACCTGCCAATACACATCCAAAACAAAGACAATAAGGAAAATGGTCATTGTCGGAAGTCAATAAAAACACCTGAACATGCATAAACAGTACAGAAACAACTTTATTAAGATGATAGTTTGAAGGACAATGCAAGCTTATGAAGTGACCAAGATAACATCTTGTCATTGGGATGCATGAAATTCCTGTTTAGGGCAATTTATGCATTTTGATAAAATTACTCAATACAAAATCCATTCCAATCAACTCACACCATTTCTAGACAAGAATTACAAACTCCAATAGAATATTTGTCCTTTTGACACTTGGTGCTAGCATCAAATCCAACCTATCTTTAAGTAACAACAACAATGCATTTGATACATCCAGCACACTCTAAGCAAAATATCAAAAATAGCAATTAACATCAATTGATTTTCCCCTCCATCCAATCCCCGCACTGACCTCAAAAATCACTTTTTGAAAATTGAAATTTACACCACTAACTATTGACCAAATAGTCTCATCAAACCACAAGCTTAAAACGAGCTAACACGACCGCATTCTAGCATTCAACTCCACGAACTACCGTTACAAATGCAATCCACATGCAAGCGCAATAACAAGGATCAAAGTGTAGGAATGCAAAATCACATTGCAACCCATCTCGAGATTCGGCATGAAATGAGAGGGGTAAAAATGTAAAATCATACCGCTGTCCCCGATCAGAAGAAGCTTTATGAGGTAATCATAATCAGCACGAGCTCTTGCAGGTGGAGCAGCCATGGGTGGAAAGAAAAAGGAAAGCTACAACACCAATCCACGAACAGAAATTAAAAACAAAACTCAAATAAAAACAATTAAAGAATCGAAACCAGAGAAATTAATACGAAAAATAAAAATGAAAAGATGAGTAAACGGAGCAGAGATACCGGATCCGGTTATGAGAAGTGAGATCTAGTTAGGGAAAAGATCAGAGAATGAGGAGGAGAAAGTGTTTTTGTTATGATATGTCAGCAGGACGGCCGTTGAAAATTTGGTGGAAGGGGAGAGAGATTTTTTAACAGTGAGACGTGATGCATCATATAAGTTATGGGATCCGTTTTTCGACCGTTAGATGTTTTGTCTATTGAGATCTGCGTGTTCATCCGACGCACAGTATTGAATGTGTCAATGATGCGGCGGGGATTAGTTGTTCAGTTGATTAAGTTAAACGGTGTCGTGTGGGCATTTTGGTGAGCTCGCTGAAACGGCATCGTTGACAATCTGGATATTTGTTATGATTTTATTTTATTTATAAGCTATTTGTTATGATTCGTTAATTAGATATGACTTTTGTTTATTTTTAGTTTAAATCTTGAACAGGAACAGATAATTACAGTATTAACTATTGTTTAAGGGGGATTACTTAATTAGCTTGGGAAGAGTTCGAATTTGAAATAAAATATTCTTTATTCAAGTCTATTTTTTTTATTAAAAGAAATTGGTAAGGAATGGGTCGGAAGTAGGAAGCAGGATGCCAGGTCGTTTTGACCATGGTTTTCACAGCATGATCAGCACAAAACGCGGATTTAAAATTGAAGTAGCGCTGTGCTTCTAGTTGTACATTTTTCCAAATTGGATTATACACTTCTACGTTGCATTTGCATACTTAGCTGTCAAGCATTGAACAGTTAAGGATCAATGATAAGACCGAGTTGTTTTATTTTATTTTATATCGTAAAAAATTACAGGTTTAAATATTTCTTTCATTTTAAGTAAATTATTTGATAATTTTATATAGAAGTGTTGAGATGACACATCGAGAGAGTAGTGGATAATTTTTTTATTATAATAAAATATTAATATAAATTACAATAAGTTTCAGGTCTAAAATACAAAAATTATAAATTTAATGGATTATAATTAATTATGTTTTTTCTAAATATTGTGAGCATTCAGGGTTTATTTTATTTTATTTTATTGTCATCTTGTAAAAAAGCTTAGTGGGAAAAAAAACTACAACGACCAAATAAAAAACATTAGAGGCGGACTTCAAATCATATATTTTGGGCCTAAACATTTGCTAAAATTAGTTGGTTCAAGTCTAAAAATACACTGGAGTTGGGCTAAGCCCATGAACGGGAGGATGTCTTTCATTAGTTTTCATGTGACTATAATCACTAATTTAATATTTTTATCACTTATTTTTGTTTTTCAATTTACACACGTTATAAATATATTAAAACAATGCTACTTTGAATACCATTTTAAATATATTAGTTGAATTGAGGTGTGTTTCGATTGCAAAGTATAGCATCATTCGTTTATTTTAAAACAAGCGAATTATGTATCTTATACAGCGATAGGGGTCAAAATATCCATTTTTCATATTTTGTAGGCTTGGGAAGAAAAAGTTTGGAACCAACTCTCTAATCAATAAAAGCCGCGATGCCTAATTGCCTACCCTTATATATTTCTTGTTTCCCCCAATTCCCTTTCGTATTCTTTGGCATGTGATGTTTAGAGTTTAATGAAAATTAGGAATGGCATTGAAAAGATTAATTGTATTCGGCATTTGCTATAGACATTACCCAAGTCTATACGGGGCAAACAGAGGCAAGTAGGCAAACGGGGATTTATAAGTTTACCTACCCGACCCTATACATTCACATTTTCAAAATTTTATAAGTTCGGATATTATTTTTGAGGAGTTAGCGGGTTATATAAATATTATTATTACTTTTTATTTTATTTTGGGTGTCTTTTTTTCTATAATGATTGTTTATCCATATCTTTATGCAAGTTAAGTCAGTTTTTTTATTAATATTGAAAATAGAGACCACATATTTGCTAATGCGGGTCGGTTTTTTTAAAATTAAGACTTAACTTTAGTTCTCGTTTAATAATGTAAAATCGGTTTTGTCAGATTAGGTCGGGATTTATACGAATTGATGAATACCTTTAGTTTTATTAGGGAAAAAACCTAGTGTACTGTAGTGTCTTTTAACTTTAATCCGAGATTGGAAAACATCATATGGGTTTTGAAAAGAACTACTAATAAAAAGAACGTGTAGCAACAACTATACGTATTTTAATGGTTGGTGTGAAATCGAATTTAAAATTATTTTTCATTAGGTCTTGCTTTTATAGCAAGATGGTTGGCGGGCGCGTCACTTTATAATGATAATTTTGCCCAACACAACGTGAATATCATTTGTTTTATAACATGGGGGGCTATTGTTCTCTTTTATTTTATTTACGTTGATAGTTCGACGCTCGTATACTTTAACGTAAGAATATTAGTTCGGTTTATACGGAAATTATTATTACAGTTTACAACTTAATTTTTTTTATAAGATAGTCTACTGTTGATGAGAATATACATGTGGTTTGTAGTAAAACAAAGTTTTCTTTCTTTCTTTCTTCCAACATCAAGGTAGTTTCTCTTTATTAATAATCATGTTCATTTATTTACAAGAAAAGGACTTGTGTCACGAAATAAAGAATAGGTCGCACCTCAATTTTGAGCACAGATGAGAAGGGAGCAATTGATTGAACAAATCATAAGAAAACCGGCTGGTCACAATATTTTATTTAAAAAATAAATAAGTTACGTTCTTGTCTGGGTCAAAAGGAACAAATCGATCCACCGATGTTGAACCTGGCCAGTAAACAAATCATAAGAAAGTTCTTCCATGGAAAATTAGCCCCGGCCCCGGCCCGAATTACCAACGGTCTTTTTTGCCGTTCGACCTCACTAACCACCGTTTTTTGTTTAAGAAAATGAGTATAATGGTTAACAAAAAAAGATACAACGAGGTAAAATATCATTAAACCGTTTTTAAGTCGATCAATTTTTTCCCTATTTATTGTTTTTAACAACAACAAAAAAAGGAAGAAAAATAGGGTGAAGAATAAGGAAGACCGGCAATTCATGGGAAGTCAATCACGAGCAATAATACTTGAGTCGGGCTTGAGTAATGGACATTGGACAGGCATTCCATTCCATTCCTATACTGGTGCCTCGTGTGCAGAGTGCATGCAGCGGTAGAATAAATTAAATTAAATTGATAATTCATTAAAAAATAAAAATAAAAATAAAATTGATAAGGTGCGATAGGTTGATATTTTGCTTCCACGCAACAATATGCATCTCCACCTTCTTCTTCTCTTTCCTCGTCCACGCCAGCAAATGCCGTCTCCAACCACCCATTTTTTTTATATTTTTTTTTCCTACTAAAAAAATATTTTTATTTTCTCCAAACATCTGTAAAAATTACGCATTATCTATTTCGAGTTTGATAGCAATACATTGACATATATATATATATTTACATTTCTTTATAAGGTTTGAAAGTCCTTAGATATTGTTTTTAATTGTCGTAATATATATCTACATAGTTTGTGTTACAAAATTAATTCACATAAATTAAGATCTATTTCTATTTTTCACTTCTCATTTCTTTATAAAGAACTTGAAATATAAATAAAATCAGCCTTAATCGATGGACGAAATTGTGGGATTAAAATCAAATCCACGTTAACTTGGAAGCACACGCGAGTATTATATGCTGATATTTTTATTT
>NBIL01103348.1:0-12882 GCA_002752925.1 Viola pubescens var. scabriuscula | reverse complement strand
CGAAAACCAAAAGATCAACCATAAAATTAGCATAACAGAAAAACATCAGAGTGAGTGATTCAAGCTGATGCTTTCGTGATGGGCAACTGAAACCAAAAAAAAACTCACCAGCTTCTTCGGAGGCTTGATATGCCAGCAATGACCTGAAGTTAGCATTTTCTGGCCAATGAAGTAGACCATGGACTGATCTCATATGATCGAGGTGCACGCACCTTCCTTCCATGAACTGAAGCTCATCTAGTGGTCCCATGATCTTTTCAGACTTGGCTGGTTCAAACTAGAATGTAGGTCGACACCAAATGATTGCTCATCAGCGTGCACCTTTTCTGAGAAAGAAAGTGAACCAATATATTTGACGCTACACTCCAATTTACGCAACATAAATTAAAAAATATTTGACTTATCAATCACAACTCACATGCATCGATCCAACTGGCTACCAATCGGTCACTCTTCATTGTCATGGAACTTTATCACAGTTCCTCAGGAATCAAGCACAGGAAGGTCATTTACATACTGATCAGCCCTGAAAGGCTCCAAGGAACCCCATGCCCTTCCAACTTTACACTTCACCTGCAAGGGAACTGAAGAGCAGATGATTGCCGTATTAGCGTGGAAAATGTTATCAAACTATCAAGATAAATGAAATTGTATTGGATATATACCAAGAAGTACGGCAGCACTTTCCATGCTCATTTGTAACAACAACGCAGCTTCCTTGATCACTGACGCTTCAACTTCTAATACTAATTCATCATGTACCTGGATGGTAATCTTTCAGTCAAATCACAATGCAATCATAAATACTAATCGGGGATTTCAACATCCTTTCAGGAAAAAAACAAAAAACAAGAGGGTAAAGGTGGAAGATTTTTTCAGAGGAACCTGTAAAATGATTCGGCAACGGCCCTTCAGCATGTGGAAGTTATTTGAATGTGAAGAGCAGGATCCTAGCTTATCAACTCCTTCAACAATTACAGAATAAATTCTAATCATCGCAATCTTTATTAAGTCAGCAGCAGATCCCTGTAAAAAGCAGCTGTTAGAACAAAGGTATAATTACTAACTCAGTTGTCCTTGGCCACTCTGAAAATTGTACCTGACAGATAGAATTAACTGCCTGTCTCTGAGCTTTCGATTTTTCTTCAATGTTTCCAAATTTTATTTTCGACAAGAAGCGCTTTCTTCCCTTCAGGGTCTCCACATATCTGGATCACAAGTGTTGAAAAGCAAATATTTTAATACAATACATAATCAACTTAACTTATATACGAAGTCATGAACTTATTTGGTTAGAAGAATATAACTTAAATTTCAGTATTGATCCAATGAACTAGATGCATATGGTTTGTCCTTGTTTAAAAGCATTAAGAGTAAGCGATCGGTAGCAATATTCAATATTGAAGAGATCCTCACCCTTTTCTACAGCAAGATGCCACTGCTTCATGGAGCCAGGAGGCTACACCAGGAAAAGAACTTTTGAAGCTTTTAATTCTTTCTGCAGCTTCATCTGAATTGCAATTCAGTTGTTCTGCAAGAGTTTTGGCACCCATTCCGTAAAGAATACCATAGACCAACCGTTTAGTATGATCCCGCTCATCTGGACAAACATAATCTTCAGGCTTCCCAGTCCATCTAGCTGCTATCATAGTAAAAATATCCCCGTGTGGCTTGCTGAGAAGTTCAATTAATGATGCGTCTTGAGAGAAGTGTGCCATCAACCGCAATTCTATCTGAGAATAATCTGCTGATAATAGTAACCAGTTGTCCTGAAATAAGAATTAGGGCAACTTTTTATCACTCATCAATTATCTATAAAAAATAAAATAAATAACCCAAAAATGATATTTAAGAATAATTAATGCGCATTCTCTAGTTCTCTGGTTTGAAAACTAGTGACTTAAGGTGAGAAGAAATGACACTCGATATATTTTTAGTACATGCAGAGATTTGAATACCATCTGCAATGCTTGAAGCACATACGTGCACACTAGAGAAAACATGCACCTACAAAATTCATATATCAGAAGGACCTCAAAGATAAGATACATATGCACATTACCTGGGTAGGAACAAGGAAGTCGCGAGCATTTATTTTATAATGATCAACATTAGGATCGCTCCCACTCTTTTCCATATTCAGTTCAAAATCAACCATATGCTCAACACACTGCATAATGCCAAAAAAGAAGAGGTTCACGATGCTAAATATACTTCAACGGTTGAGCAGAATCTCTCAGTAAGAGAAGAATGAGTAGAGATCAGTCAACCTGAAGATTAGGTTCCTCCATTGAAAGTCGCCCAGTTGCTGTAGATGTCTGGAGCCAATGGCCATGTAGTGTGTACTTCTGTGTCCTCATGGATAGCCTAGCCAGTGAACAGATTGAACCTAGTGTGGAGTTCAAGAGTTTTGCCAATGTCCGGTGCTCTTTTATGACTGGGATAATGGGGTGCTCATTTCTGAAAGGAATCAAATTCTCTTAATTTATTTGGCTCAGTTAACATGAAAGCCAGATCAAAGAGCCAACAAGCACCATGAAGACATTAGCACATCAAAATTCATATAAAAGTAGAAACTCTCACCCAGCAAGCAGATAGGAAGAGAGTAGGTTTCCAACATCTGACACTAAACTTTTACTTGTTCGAAAATAAAGGTAAAAATCGTCTACACTTAAACAAGCAATCATTGATTAATTCATTTGGCATATACAACCACTGGAAGCAGAACTTAGTACAGATGTCAGTTGAAGATATTCAGAATAACAAAATGAATAAAATGGCTATCCCAATACCTTAACAAGTCTAAGCAATGTTTGTCTGTACTTGGGTGCTGTTTCCCTTTCTTATGTGCTTTTGGTACAGGCAGCTTCAGATGTCCATATAGCACATTGGCAATATCTGCTGCCGAAGACAGTGAAAACGATATGCCAGCCAGATCATAGGCTTTTTTCTCAAGATGCCTTAGCTTTTTCCCCAGTACGTTTCTTGCCTGAAGGCATCCCTCCATGTCAACTCCTATCCCCCAAAGCTCCATATCCGCAAGAACATTCACCTAACAAGTATGCAAGATAAACTGATCATGAAAACATCAAGTTGGTACAGCCAAAGCAAATATTGGCCAGATTGAAGCAAATAGAATGGTCGTGCAACCAAAAAGCTGAGCTCCAGGTTATTAGCAGATGTTACATCATACTTATCATATTCTCATTCAGCATCCTCACATCTGCTGATTGGGATCGAGGCATCATTTATGGCTCCTGTTTTTTTTCTCTTTTTTTATATCACCAAATGTGAGATTGGGATACCATTTTCCTTAAATTTTTCTGTCTCAAAAAAGTTTTGTATGCATAAAAGCGGCCTTCACAAGTTCACAAACGCAAATATATATAACTAATTTAAAGGAAAATAACAGTTTACCAATGGGATTTCAATCTGCATTAGTGCCTCAACGAGTCCCTCAGAGATGAGTAACTTCCAAAGAACAGAACATAGAGCTCGTGTTTGTGCAACTCGACGGCAGCAACTGTTGTGGGCAACTCTTCGCGTCTGATTCTTCCATCTTCCACTTCGATTAGCAGCTGCAACAGCCTCACTGGATAACCTTCTCTTGACTTCCTGTGTATCCATCATAATAACATCACAAGACAACCACAAGAATAACAGGCAGGAAATTAAAGTTTGAAGCTGCTTCTCCCCAAAAAGATGTCTGTGTGCAACAAAGAACA
Organism: Viola pubescens var. scabriuscula; assembly: GCA_002752925.1. Taxonomy (NCBI): domain Eukaryota; kingdom Viridiplantae; phylum Streptophyta; class Magnoliopsida; order Malpighiales; family Violaceae; genus Viola; species Viola pubescens. Next base: position 9,157 of record NBIL01103348.1, on the reverse strand, counting down.
TATATAAAGCACATGACCAAGAAAATAAGTCTTCTTCGATAGATAAGTGACAGGTTAATTTTAGATTCACAACTCCTTTAACAGTTCTTAGCAGTATACCTTCTCCAGGTTTGGATTAGAGCTTCTCTCCTCGTCAGGCCAAAGAACCCATGCCACAATACACAGGTCAATTGCTTCTCTGATATGGATTGGAGGCAACAACAAGTGTGAGTTGTCTATAAGTTCGAAACCCAGATTTTCACCCAAAATAGTCAGAGAGCTGGCTCTCTGAATTGAAATAACTGCACTTTTGATCACCTGAACCTGAACTTTCAAGTTCCAAGTAAATTTTCTAACCTCCTTCTTCCCCATTATTTCACCAATTCTTTGCCATCTATGCCTAACTGTCTCCAAGCAATTCTCAGGTAGAAGATTACTTCTCTCACCAGGTGCAGTCAAGGGCGAGTTATCAATTTGTTGGTTGTCAGACCATAACAGATCCTTGGGAAGATTGACATAGTACACAGGGGAGTTTTCCCAACATATAGCAATGCCATGTATTTCAAATGGGGTGACGGAATTCACTCCAGATCGTTTGTTATAATGTATATCAAAGTAGAATTCTTGGCAAGCACCCCAAAGATCCAAGAAAGAATCAAACCCTCCAGTTTTACTTGCATTGATAGGACCCTTCTCACAAACGCTGTCCTTCTTCTCACCATGCATAATCTCTCCATTACGCTGTTCCAGTATTCCACTGTGAATAGTCCTTCCATACATGACAATTGCATCACCATTATTTCCTAGTTGTGTAGAAAGACTTGCATCTGCATTCTTATCATGAAGGCCAACGTCTGGAGTCAGACACTTTCTAATTGGAACTGTAGAATTTTCAGCACCAAAGTGACATTGCGTATGAGAATTTGACTTCACTCCTGCTGGACCTACTTGTTCAACATTGTATCCCTTCTCAAATTTGTCTGCTTCACTTCCTGAAGGAACTTCAGAATTCACAATACCTTCAATACACAGCCTAGATGAAGCATGGTCTTTTTGTTCTACAGAATGAATGATGTTAGTTTGATCCCCAAGCATGTTACTTGTAGCTCCTTGCTCAACAAGATTTCCAGAATCATTAGGCAATAAAGGTCGAGAAAACTGTGGAACATTCAACCCTAGTGCTTTAAAAGCTGAAAAAGCAGCAACCCTTGCCTCTTCAGCTTTCTCAAGAACAATTTTGCGTGCGCCATTCTTGATTTTCTTCACAATTCCCAAATGTAGGCGTCTTTGGGCCAAACCTTCTGCAGCCATTTTATAACTTGTCGATGTGAGTAACAGCATGCAAATCTTTGATATATACATTCTTCATATAATTATTGATAGCTTTGTAGTGGGTAAAAAGTTACAGAATCAGAGAGCATGTAGGGAAGCAAAATTCTTGAGATTTCCAGAAAAGGACAATGCATTTCTTTTATGGAAAACAATTATTATGTGATGTAACAGATCTCTAACAACTTCACCTTGTGCAGCCCATGATGAAGATTCAAAAAGAGCTTTAACTAGTTCAGGAATAGATGCTTCAGCAATAGCAAGAGGTGTACGAAAACCCGCTTTATATAATGCTCTCGCTCGAGATCCCTACAATTGCAATAATGAAATTAAGGACCATTTTTTACTCATTGACCAAAGAGGTTGAAAATACTAGGAAACAAGATTGCATAAAACTATTAAGGACTGTCCTCATAGAACGTTATGATGAAGAAAAAAGAGAGTCTGCAAATACCTTAACAAAAGGAATAGTAGTAAGTTCTGCAATCTCTGCTTTCACTCCAAACGATACACGGTTTTGGAACCTAGCAACCAAGCCTTCCAGATCGTGCCATCCGAGTCTTTCACAGAACATAGAAACCATAGATGCAAACCTTCCAGCATTCTCTTGTAAGGCTTGAACCATGCCTCTGGCAACCTTAAAAGCTTCACAAACCTCTGCTACTGGCACTTCCTTCATCCCAGGAATTTAATATCACACATTTAGCAATGCATGGGAATAAGCACAAGCAAGCTATCATAGGATGTGCATGCAACCCACAATAAACGAAACATTCAGATCCAAATTAAGGTTTCCATGTGAGTGTATACAGGTCAACTACACTTTCCAGGATAAAGAAATAACCACAAATACAAATATTAATACATGCATGAACCCAATACCAATACCCAGTAATTAAAGAGAACATATTTTGAAAAATTCAACATAGATTAGATTGGAAGGGCAGAAAAAGAGGATGAAAGTGGGACACCTGGACCAGCCTTGACAAGATGAGAGCAACATAAAATCGCTTGCATACTCGAAGTATTTGCTCATCCGCAATCATATTTTTGTCTGCGACAACTGATACGTTTCCAAACTTTGCATGCAACCCTTTAGTATTGTCTGTTGATCTGTTCAATGTACGCATCGGTGCTCCATGTGCCATGCGCATTAAATATGGTTCTGAAACTCCAACCCGATTTCCAACAGACTGGATCCCATAAAATTTGAAAAAGAGAGAGTAAGAGATCAAAAACTACAATAGAAAGGAGGGTAGAGAGGGGTGAGCAGAGATAGTCAAAGATATCTCAAAACATTAATTAGGTGGCATCCACAAAGGTCACACCATTCAAACAGGCATACTCATATTTCACACCACAAGCCCACAGATTTAAAATAAAAAGCCAACCATGTTAACAGAAATACATCACCATTCATAACATGATAAAGGGCGATAGAAGAAAAAGGCATTACCTGATCCAGAGCAGACAATTCCATGAACCTTTCATAATACAGCTCCCAGTTTGGCTCAACCTCAACATTGATTGGTGTAACTAGGTACACTAGATGCAAATCAGATGCAAGCACAAAAGCTTCTCTTGCTCTAGAAAGATCATCTAGCACAATCTAGGAAACCAATCATAGAAACCAATAATCAATGCAAGCACTAGTCATGAAATCAAGAGTTCTTGGAAAAACAAACGTGTCCAAGAGAATGCTCGTAAGCTACTTTGAAGAGATTTACTATTAGATAAAAAGGCTGCAGATCTTTACAAGTGATTCTTCTGGACAAAGAGAACTGCCAAAAGCTGCACGTCCAAGAGGCGTACTGCTGTAAAGCTTTGTGTCCTCATTCCATTCGAGAAATTTTCTGTGACAAAGCCACCGAAGTGAATCCTGTGCAGATTTCACAACATCCCGAAATGGTTTGGTTGAATTGAGAAGCGTACATCTAACATATCGATGAATATCATCAGCAGTTTGAACAATCCCACCAGCCACAACTTCTAAAATTGCATGAGTCATTCCATTTTTATCTTCAGATAGACATGACTGCAATGGTGGACAGCTTTCATTAAGAAGTCCCATAATTCTCTTTAACTCTTCTGGCTTGCAAATCAATACCTGGTTAGGAGAAAGCAAGAATTTGTTAATCATAAATTGTCACTTGTTCACAAAATAGCTCTGCTCTTCCTCAAACCCCCTTAAAATGGATTTCTTCAAATGAAATTGGAAGAGCGCGGTTATAATACATAGATTATTTAAAGTAGTACAAGCAACTTCCACCAACAGAGGTCCACATCTAATTAGCTCAGTGTATACAGTGAAGTAGGGAGAGTTCAGAGAAAAAATAAGAAGAGTAAACTAAGCCTTGACAGTTAAACATACACTTTCCCCTTTAGAATCTATTCCAGTCCGACCAGCTCGACCAGCCATCTGTCTGTACCTTGTACCATCAATAAAATCACGACCAATCCTTGGTTGTCGAAAAATGACCCTCCTAGCTGGCAGGTTAACTCCAGCAGCTAAGGTAGATGTAGCAGTTAAGACACGTAAAAGGCCTCTGCGATAGCAGGTTTCAATAACTTCTCTTTCCTCAACCTGTATGAAATTAGAAGATCAGCGAATGCACAACTCAACCAACTTGTGCTATCAATCAAAATAATGAAATTTGAAGAACGATGCATGCAAGGAAATTTGGCAAAGAAACCATACTGTTAGACCAGCATGATGATAGGCAACACCACAAGGAAGAGTTTCTTCTAGTATGGGATCCAATCCCACAGGACACCTTTGCAATGCATCAATAGCTGAAGCCATATCAGCAAACTCACTATCACCCTGAATTTTCGCAGAAAATTTCTTCAAGAATTTTGAGACATGCTTTGCAGTTGATTCACATCCTTTCCGGCTAGAGCAAAACATTAGTACAGAATGACCTTCTTGAACTACCTGAAAATCAATCAATCATTCATAGTTGTTCATCTTGCAAGTAACTACCATTATTGATTCACCCATGTTTAGAGGTAAACAATTGCTACCTCATTGCACAGTTCCACAATATGATCCGGATCTTTGCCACCAAGGTCGGCTGCTCTTGGAATAGTTCTAACAATCTCCATTTTTTTGTTGTAAATGGTATTACCAATTTTAATAAATTCCTCCAGTGGAACTGGTCGAAAATCTGTCTGGTATAATGCAGCCTGCGGACAAATTTTAACCAAATGTTGAGGAAATATAAAAGGCACAGCTTCACCATCACCATCGAATGATACCATCCAATGTGATGGAGAGCAGTTGTCTTCTTTAATAGAAAAGAAGACAATAGATGCACCATACATAACCGAGATACAAAAGCATTATGTTTGCGTTCCAGCAGTAATATGTTATTTTGAACCCTGATATAACTACTGCGTTCACTTGTGAGTTAAAAAACAAAAGTCAGCTCAATCACAATTGACTTCAGTGAATCCACTTACTTGAAGCCAATCAGCAACTGCCGCCACATTTGGCATGGTTGCACTCATCCCAACCATTTGCAGGCCGCGTGCTGGGTCCCCCTTACTGCTTGTACCTGAGCTTTCTCCACTACTGGATTCAGAATTGCCTTCACCAGCAGCATAACGTAGTTTTGTTAGCAAAAGTTCCAAAAGATAACCCCTCCTCTGATCTCCAACCTGCCATCAAATATAAACATGAGAACCATCTAAAACACAGCAAACACAAAGCCTGAATGAAGAGGATCATGAGAAGGAATACAAATAACATGATTCTATATTATCCATAATTATAGATGACAAGAATATACGTAAATGCATAAAAGCTGGCAGTTGTATACGGATACATGCAGCCTCACAACTACATAAACATAAAATTCAAATTACCATGTGTAGTTCATCGATCACAATGATTCCAATTTCTGAGAGACGACCCTCTTCTAATAATTTGTTTACCAAAGAGTTTGCTTTCTCTATTGTGCAGACAGCTACAGATGTGTCCTTAGGGAGTGTCCCACCACCTTGGTTTCCGTAGTAACTTCGCACATTCTTACCAAGTGGTTCCAGAAGGCCTTCTAAATGTTCTGCCTGGATATAGGACAAATTAGCACATATCAATATACAAAATAAACTCATGGGTGGTTTCAGATAATTTTAGGAGAATATCAGTAAAACACCTTCTCTGAACAAATAGATACATAAGGAAGTACAAGCAGCGCAATTTTTCCAGTTGTCATAATCCGCCTTAACATCAAGATTTCCGCAACAAAACTTTTCCCAGCACTATACAAAGAAGCAAAATTAGGCAACTAATTAGAAACATAAAGACAGTTAATCAATCTAGGCAACAAAATTGCTGTTATAAAAATATCAGAACCAATAAATAAAACATTCTGCATATGTACCAATAGTGACATATTACCTTGTAGATGCACAATACACAAGATTTCTTCTTTGCAAAACACCATCCACCTGGAGACAATCAACCTGGAAAATGGAACAAATGAATACCCATCTGACAAGCAACTTATCGAAAGCTACAAACAGGACTGCCAATTCAGATGAGAAACCAATGTATAACCATGCTAGGCTAGGATCGTGTTTGAATAACAAATAAAAAGGCTAGCAACTATTAAGGGCAACCAAAGCCCAACATCATTTTCAGTCATTGGGTACCTAACATTTATATGCTGTATCAATGAACATAAGCCACAAGATAACCAGAGAAACTAAGAGTTGAACAAACATTGGGAATACACAGTAAGGATAGGCAGCTTGACGACAAGGAAAACTAATATCCAGCCGATCAAATAACAATTAAATCCCTGAATATGTTTGTCAATCAAGCTTTTGGCAGGAATCACTTTTGTTTCCAGACAATCCTCATTCAAACCAATTTTATGGGAACCCCTGTTCAAAATTTCATGCCCCTATGGCAAACATGAGAGACAAGAATGGAAAAAGAGGGATGAGTCTCTGCTTTAGCATTACAAAACAGCAGCAAAAAAGGTAAATCAATTGCAAAATTTTGTGATCAGGAACTAAGTGGTACAGATAAACATGGCGGAGAAGGTCCACAGATGACCCTGCCATTGAATAACAGAAAGGTAAACCCTACACAGTCATGCAAAAGTTCAAATACCTGCCAAGGATACAATTTTGACATTCCTTTCCTTTTATATATGCTGCATACTTCTGCAGGAAGCCAATTGCTAAGATCTAGTTGGTCTTTGAGTGGCACAAGACTTGAAGGGGTTACAGCTTCGCCATACTTAATGTTCACCATAGAATTCATAATTTCATTGATTGGCAATCTGGATGTGATGTTATCAGGATCTTGATTCAACAAATTCACTTTTCTCGTGTCCACTCCATGAACAGATGAGATTTTTTCTGCCTCATGCATCCCTTCATTTCTCTGATCATTGCTATGATGGGTTGCAATATCAGCAGTTTGTGGGCCTTTGACATTTGCAGAACAGCATTCAGATAGCTCACCCTCTCTGCACTTGCTTGTATTACTTGTAGCATGACATGGAGTACTTATATCCAAGTTTTTGTCCTCAAACATAAAGTCAAGATGTTTGACAGGAAGTGGTGACATTTCCTTGACTGAATTTTTCGACCGCATCCCAATTAGCGCCAAAGAATCACCATGCCCCATCTGCTGACCCCCGCTGCCATCTTTGCTAAGCATTTCCCTTGACTTATTGCATCCATTAATTATATCTTCGGTAACCTGGGCATCAGGATTATCTGCGTCGCCAAATAAACCATCAGCAACCATAATTGCTTCATTCCAGAACGCTTCTCCAGGTGAAAACAATGAGCTTCCACGTGATCGTGATGATGACTTGGGGATTGCACAAACACCAGCTTTAGCAACCAATGAACCTGGTGTCTGGCATTCATTCGTATTTAAAGTTGATTTTGGCACCATGTTGCATTTTCTCAGGCTTCCTTGAAGGTGTACAGGATCATTAGCCACAGCTACCTGCCAAAGGGGGTGAGGAAGGGAAAAGAAAATTCATAAACCATAAAAACCCAGATATTCATAAGAATGGTGTATAGTGCTATTTATTACCTGTCCGGTTGCACAAAAAATAGATGCTCCATTTTTAACAACAGCCGTAGACTGAATGTCTTCTGTCTTCTTCTCAATGGAAAAAGCAGTTTCACCTTCTAGACGTAAGTCATGGGATATACAGTGCCTCTTTTTTGATGATTTATCCTCCCCATCTACCAATGGCGGGCTACCATATCTCTTATGATCATTCATTTTTGGCTTCAAAGGTGAAGTTGCAGTTGATTTTAGCCCACTGCAAAAAGCCAAATATTTTAGTAAAATTTGTCCAAGACTACATCATAATCCCAAGCACAACTCAGACACAACTTACAACTTCAAAGTTAAAATCCAAGACAAAATATAGAAAAGCAACAGCATTTAAACGACATTACCTGCAATATAAAGACAAAAAATCAGTTGCAAACTGTTCCAGCTCGGAATTTTCCCCACAATCCACCAAAACTGGACCGTCCTTCCCAGTTTCTTTACCCGAAGCATCAGCCACGTTAGATGAACCTTGAGAGGTTTCCTTCCTCGCCATTTCAACCACTTCGCAAGGTGGCATGTGCATTTCAGCAGTCGTTGCCAAGGCCTCAGTATTATCACTGCTGGAAACTACATCAATCTCCAATGCCAAGTTTCTTTTAACCACAGAATCATGCCTACCTAACAAACCACGCTGTGCTTGCGAGCGTTTATCATTTTCTGGAGAACTCACTAAGTAATTATCCAAATTTCCCTTTACAGGAGATGTTTCGACTTTGCCTCTTGCATCCTTCCCCGACTTCAAACCAGGCGATAACGGTTTCCTCTTTCTTGATGCAAAAAACTGTTCCCAATAACAGAATCAAAACAAAGAACAGTCTATTTTAGTATTAATTAAAGATAAATTTTTTGAAATGGCTGACCTGATCGATGCGAGTTCGAGAAGAATCGGAAGCCATGGACGGAGGAGATGGAATTGCTTCACGTGGATCCGCAACTCGGAACCCTAGAATCCGCTGTCGACGGTGACTTATACGACGGCGTCACGAACAATTTAAATCTTAACGACTAGCTAATAGTGCGGGGGTGTCTCACTCTCGGCCTCACCTGTGGTCTGAGTCTCCATTGTTTGGGGGACGAGTAAAAAACAAAGCGTGCTTATGGAAAAGACGCATGGTAAGTTTCTAAACAAATGCGTCCTGCTTAATAGAGCGCCTTTCCACTTCGCGTCTTTTTAATAAGACGCCTTTCCACTTCGCGCCTGTCTCCAAAGTATGTCATTTTCCTGCGGATTTTTACTATTCATAATACTTGTCATTTTATCTATTCTGAAGCATATATTTTGTGTAAATGACATTTTTTTTTGTGTGAATCAACCCAATTTGATGATGGAATGGTAATTTGAATGAAAATTAGGAGTAGAAATAAAACAACTTGGAATAAAATAAGATAAAAAATCATTGTCCTATTTATTTTTACTATTCTAAAAATATATCATTTAAAAACCAGAGGGAGTAATTTATTTTATTTTTTATTCGAGCGGGAGTAATTGGTAAGTCTTTGGGCTTGTTTACCTTGGAGAATTTTCTTTTCCAGTTTCCTGCCGATTTTTTGAAATTAGAGAATCTTCTTTTCCAACAGAAAACTGGAGAACGTGTTTACTTGACACCAAACTGAAAAATTTCCTAAGCTGGAAAACTGAAAAATGTGTTTACTTCGGAAATGCTGGAAATTTTTTTAAAAAACAAACTTCTATCATTTTAATCCCTCAATTAATTATATAATTTCATTTTCATCCCTTAATGATTATTATTTTCT
>NBIL01103333.1:0-10977 GCA_002752925.1 Viola pubescens var. scabriuscula | reverse complement strand
CCCATTAATATAGAACATTCTTAATTCCATGATAAGTTTGTGATTTGTTGACGCTAATCGGGTCTTGATTTCAGGATGCTATTATTGAGAAAAGGGTCACAGACCTCACCTCTGCTGAACTGTTCTGCTATGGACCACAAAAACAAGTTGGAGATGTATTCTATCATGTCTAATTTCTCTCTGTATTTATTGAAGGGTTCTGTTTACGAATGGTTTGTTTATATTGACTGTTCTGCCGATTTCTAGGAAGGTAAGCCTTTGTTCAGGAAGACTAAAGATGGGAGGATCCTTGAATGGAAGGTTGAAGAAGATGCTCCTATGTGCACGTTGCAGGAGGCTTTCCGGAAAGTTGATGAGTCCGTTGGCTTCAATATCGAACTGAAGTTCGATGATTCGGTAGTCTACAGAGAAGAAGAACTCATCCATGCTCTTCAAGTAATCCTGCAGGTAGTATCTTTAGCTTGTGTGTTAACTTTTGGAGATAAAGAAAATTCAATCTTCGATAGCAATAATTAATTTGACGTACTTTTTGGGGTCAGGTTGTGTTTGAGTATGCTGAGAAGAGACCTGTCATATTCTCAAGCTTTCAACCCGATGCAGCTCTTTTGATACGGAAGTTGCAGGGAACCTACCCTGTAAGACCATCTTCTCCTCCCTCATTAAATACTGTAATATAGTCCCCTAACTAGCAATTTTGTTCTGCATTTAGAATTGGTTATACAAATTCCATTACGGATGAGAGAATTAGAATTAGAGCTATTTCATTGATAGGAAGTAAAATCTATGATGTGAAGTGAAGTAATGGTTAACTAGAATACAATCGAGAAAACGCGTTCATCATCTTGTTCGGTTATAGTGTTTTACCGGACCTAAATGAGTTGAAGTGAGTTTAAATTTTGAAAATTTTGCCTCTTGCTGTCTTGGATGATGTCCAAAGATCATTGTGAATTCTGTAATCGTGCGCAGGTGTTCTTCTTAACTAATGGAGGATCCCAAATTTACATGGATATTCGAAGGAACTCCTTAGACGAGGCCATTAAACTTAGCGTCGAAGGTGGACTACAGGGAATTGTGTCTGAAGTTAAAGCAATCTTGAGAAATCCAGCAGCAGTGACAAGAATCAAGGAGTCCAACCTCTCCCTTGTTACTTATGGCCAATTAAAGTAAGCATTTACTTCGTAACCATTATTGATCCAAAGATTTGTCATCGGTTGCTAGCTGAAGTTTTAAAACTTTCATTTTTGCTAATTCAAATACTTGGTGTTTATGCGCAGCAACATGCCAGAGGTGGTACACATGCAACATGTGATGGGTGTCGATGGGGTGATTGTTGATCTTGTCGGAGAGATAATCGAAGCTGTCTCCGTTTTCGCGGGCTACAACAAAGGCATCGAAGGACTGAGCTTGTTTTGGGAGAATGGAAACTTGGGACCAAAAATAAGGCCACAATTCTTGATAGATGAACTATGCTCAGTACTTGAGTTAATACCTGAATTGATCCGGGTTTCGAGCCAAGAAACAATGACATATTTCAAAGGATTTATATAGTTTTTTTTTTTACTTTCATTCCCGGATAGAAACATATTGCATGCTGTTCTAGATATATCAAATAAAAATATATAATTAAATATATATCATATTCCTCTACGTATACTTCTAATACAAATATCCTCTAAACAATTTTTTCCAAACTAATTTATTGATGCAATGTTACTATTTCGATAATAATAGTAATAATAATTCATTTACAATAACTAAGAGTATTTATAATAATAAATAAAAAAGCTCAAATATTTGAATCAGAGTCTTAATTCAGCCTTAATTATTTTTTATATAAATATAGCTATCCTAATTAGCATAGGGTTAGGACTTGCTTATCCACACACAAAAAAAACCTATTTCCTAACCTAATTAGTGTTAGGAAATAGAAATAACATCAGCTGGCTCTCTCTATATAAATATGGATATAGAGCTATACGTTATATCTATAATATTTTCAGTTTGTCCTCAGTATTAAAAAGATGGCGTCAAGAAATTTTCTCACCGTCTTCTTGGTTGCTTTCTGGTTTTTATCTAGTTTCCCTGCGTTTAATACTCAACAACAATTCAGCTCCATGCACTATTTTGGAACCATCGATCCTCCTACCTCGAACGGGCTCCTCGCATACGACTACCTTGGTAATTAAGCTTTCTTTTTCTCGTTTTTGTTCATACTATAGTTTCTATTACGCGACTAATCAGTTTTACTTTTTTTGTTTTCGCTATATTGAGATCTTGAGTTCTTGGTTTTTGATAATCGGTTTGGCTGATAAAATCGTGACTGATTAGTTGCACTGCCGATTCGTGTAATTGGTTCGGCACTCTCGAGGAGTTTTATTGTTCAATCTTCGTGTATGGACTATGGAGTAATTAGATGTTAGGGGATTTTAATCAACATTAAGACTTTCCGCAAATTGTTTCTCTTGAATTTTTTTAGAATATTATCTAAAAATATATATATATATATATATATTGTAATTTGACAGCTTCTGCATTCCATCTTCCATCACCGAGTCAGCAATTGGAGCAGAAATCGACATTTGAGTATGGCGTGGGCACTGCCTTGAACGCAACTTTCTTTGCACAGAACGGGATTCAACTACAGACTCCTAACAATTCTGCAATTGAAGCACAGCTGGATTCTTTCTCCTCCTTTCTTGATTCCATGTGCAACTCTCAACAAGGTATGTAAGATATAAGCAACACATCAAATCTTTCAATTCCATGTAAAATATAAGCAACACATCACTTATTGATAAGAATCATTAATTTCTGTCACGAAATTTGCAGACTGCAAGAAAAAACTTGAGAGGACCCTTTTCGTATTGGACCAGATTGGAAGCAACGACTACCAATATGCTTTCCTGCATGGAAAATCTCTGGTGGAAGTCATGGAGTTTATGCCGCGTATTGTGCAGTCAATAAAGAAAAGTATTGAGGTATGTTTATATATCAAGATTCATGACAATATTTCTTGAATTCGTTAAAAAACGCTCTTTTTTTAACATGAATTTTGTCAACAGGAACTGATCAACGCAGGAGCGAGCAACCTATTGGTAACCGGGATGATGCCGATGGGATGTCTGCCAGGATACTTAACTCTATTCCAAACTCAAGACTGGATGAAATACGATGATACTTACAAATGCTACTCTGCAATGAATGCCTTTGCAATACTACACAACATCCACCTAAGGAATGCTCTGTCCAGCCTGAGAGCCGAGCACCCGCTAGTCCACATCGTGTACGCCGATACCTACAAGGCGTTCGAGGCGGTGCTACGCGACCACGGGTTCTTAGGATTCAAGAAGAGCGCACTGATGAAGGCTTGCTGTGGGAGTGGATCGGGCGAATACAACTTTGATCCGGAAAAGATGTGTGGCAAACAAGGCGTTGCTGTTTGTACTGACCCTTTATCCTATTTGCATTGGGATGGTTTTCACCTGACACAAGAAGGAATGGAGGCGATTGTGGAAACATTCAAGAATGGAAGAGGCTATCTGTCTGCTAAAACGTGCCATGGTGCTCTTTGTAGAAGCAGGGAAAAGATTAAATTCAACTGGATTTTTCTTTGATTTGTAATTTTTGTTTTGAGAATTGGGTGTAGGATTCTATGAATTGATTTTTTTTCTGCTTCAGTAATGAAATTTACTTTGTTTAGTTATAAATTTGATTATAAAGAGTTTATAATTTTTGTTTGTTTTAGTAGATAGCATTCACTTCCATTACGATTTATGGGTTTTTTTAAACTACTTATTTTTTAAGTATAAAGCACGTGTATCCCCAAGCTCACTAGATCATAATTAATCATGTTCGTATCGGATTGACTCATTAAGAGGTGAAGTGCTTCCAGCAAATAAAATCTCCGTACACAAGAATCAAACATACGATAATGTTGGTTAAAGTACTTAGTTTTAATTCTACTGCTAATTATTTTAAGAAAATTACTGATTCAATTAAAGTTAAGTAACCAAATTTTTTTAAATTTGATTTTTCTTTGATTCTAAGTGGATGTGAACAAAATTCGGACTTTCATGGTTTTTGACTCTTCATTCTTCAATGCCATATTCGGCCTACAACTTCAAGAGCTAGGCCCATCAAACTAAGCCCAACTCAAAGCTAAACGGAAAAGAAAATCAACCACTACAACTTCAAGAGCTAAGCCCATCAAACTAACGAGCCCAACTCAAACCTAAACGGAAAAGAAAATAATTATTCTCACAACTGACACTTTTATAACTAGTGCGGCGTAAAATGTGAGTTACCATTCTTAAAAATTTCCTGTGAACGTATTTCAATAATGGATAAAATACTCTCCGTAAATAATCGAACAAATTATTATTTTCGCTTAAATTTTTAGTTTCTTAAAAGATCTTTTGACTCTCAATGACTTTATTAAATTTATTTAAAATGATTCGAATTCAGTTGGTTGTGCAATGAGTATTTTGTTATTATTAGAAAACTAATTTATATTCCAATAGAACATCACATTAGCTTTTTCATATATGATTCCCTGATAGTAACAGGAAGAAATTCAGGCAAAAATTATTAATTATTATAATGCATTTTATCCTCTAACAAAATTTATTAGATAATAGTGCTAATTACATTTTTATCCTGAAATATAAAAGAGCAAAGTTGGTTGCTCATTGCTGAAGAACCCATCAAAAGAAGAGGGAAAAGAAAGCTTGAATGAATTGCTTTTGGGGTTGGAATTTGTACCCATGAGGGGTTACAGACATCTTTTACGTTATGCCCTGTTTGGGTCACATCACGTGTGCCCAAACGCCCGCTAGTTGTGATTTCTTTTTTCTTGGTCCCCGTTTTGAAACTATGTTTTTTCTTTCTTTTAACCAACAATTGTTTGGTTCCTTAATTAAAATTGAAAGTTTGTTCTTCGGGTATAAAAAAAATTATCTCATGGGTGCTGCTTACATCTTAATAGGTCAATGTGATGCAAACATGATTAATCGTAGCCGAATAATAGAGTTAAGAATATCTACAGTTCGGACCTTAATAAATTTATTTTGTTTTTAGTGGATGATGAGGGTTTTGAGGAAGTTTCTTTGAAGAGTGTTTTACTTGAGCATCAAATGGAAGCATCCAAACGGCGCCAAAGCCACTTTTCTAAATTTCGGCCGTTTCTTTCTTCAACTCCGAAGGAAAAAAGGTACGTTCCCATTCCCATGTGTACCATATAAATTTAGACGTACAAGCATCATAGACACAAGGTACAAAAGTCGGTAATGATCAAATACGATCAAGTCCACTCCGAGTTATAAAATTAATAAATAAATAAAATTATGCAAGTAACAAGCATAAATCCCAAACGGTAATTTTTGTTATATATAAATATTGAATCAACAACTTTTCACTCGTTGTTTTTCAATTCGAGAGTATAGACACAACACATGTTAGAGAAAGAGGTATTGTCTAATTAATTACTTAGGAGCTAGCTAGTAGCAATCTAAATTTGAGGTATCTTCCTTCTTGAACTTATCTAAATTGAAGTTGTTCAATTCTTACGGGCGGAGAGTCGGAGACGGCTTGAATTATCCAAGACGTTAATTTGAACTTCCAATTGAAAGAAGTATATTTTACTTTTGAAATTGATTTGATTCAACTTAATTTAAATGATCAACATTATACAGCAGATGATGTACTCTAATAAGTAATTACATACATGCATTTGGCCTTATCAACTTGCAGCTAGTCCTCCCATTCCTAAGTCATATTGGAGCCATCGTAACAAATGGACCAAAAACTCTTGCATTGAGAAATTTAGTTAATCTTTCTTTTTCTTTTTTTCTGTTTTTTAGTTCAGTATAATGACTCGTTTAGTCTGGCATATAAACCTTAAATGATAGATATTATGAGAAATATGAAATATTTACCCCTCCATTTGAATTTCACTCGTGGTGGCCCCTGCTATGGAAGCTCCAGGTCCCGCCTCAATTCAAGCTTTTCTTCTGGAGGTTACTCCACAACGGTCTACCGACAAAGCAAAACATGTTATTTAGAGGTATCGGTGATGACGACGTCTGCCCCTCTTGTCTCCGTGACACGGAGTCTATTGATCACCTCTTCTTGCACTGCCCAGTGTCAGCCTCGATCTGGAGGGCTGGCCAAATCCTCTTGCCACTATTAGGTTCTTCACTCCTTGATTGGATGTGCTTGTTGAAGTCCTCTGCTACTACTTCAGCTCTGGAGGAGGTGATCTCTATCCTTTGGGTGATTTGGAATTCCAGAAATGACCTTGTTTTCAAGCTGGAGGCTTCATCTGCTCAGGTGGTGCTGTCTCGTGGTGCCCGATTTTTGGGTGATTATAGGTTGATTAATTGCAGCTGTGATATGGACCCCCCCCATCACGGCTCCAGCAATGGTTTGGGAGCACCCAGGTGAAGGGATTATCTGTCTTAATACAGATGCGAGCGTTGGGCCATGTAGGTCAGGTTTGCGGATTATTGCGCATGCTAGTGATGGTAGATGTCTTTTTTCGGCTTCTGAGTGCGCTCAGTTTCGCCTAGAGATAGCTATGGCAGAAGGCCTAGCTGTCCGTAAAGCTTTACAAATGGCGAGTTCCCGTGGTCTTCATCGAATCCAAGTGCAATCAGACTGTCTTCAGCTGATACTGGCTATCTATGGTAGCCCTAATTCTCACTCCAGTTTGGGAGTCATTGCAGCCGATATTAATCGGTTGGCTCAGGATTTTGACTTGTGTGTCTTCATTCATGTTAGGAGAACTGCTAATCTTTTAGCCGATGCCCTAGCTAGAAGGGCTCTGGCATTAGGAATTTTTAAATATTGGGACGATTTGTGTCCTAACATTCTCGATTGTAACTCGATTCCTTAGTAATGAAATGTTTCCACTTTCAAAAAAAAAAAAAATTCAAGAAATTGTGCTCCAAATTAATCTCGAAAAACTTGTGACCTATCAATTATATATATATACATCAATGAGCAATGTAAAGTAGAATAATACGTAAAACTTATACTATGTGGTGGTCAGCTTTGACATCCATGTCGTCTTTGAATATCTGCCCTTGTTTCTAGAAATTCCATTTTTCCGCTACATGATTAATTATAAATAGAGACATATATTTTTGCATCCTATGATTTTCTTAGGTTACAAAATAATTTTTATTCCTAGGAAAAGTTTTTCTTAATTTTGAGGTTAAATGAAGTTAATTAAACGCTGACTGTTACATTTATTTAATTTAAATTAAATAAAAGGGAGGATGATTAATTAATTAATCTTCATATTTGATTTGATGTTATTTAATTGTATATATTTTCTCTTACAATAATTTATAAACTACCAAATTAAAAAATAATTTGGTTCCAAATAGCTGCAAGTGTTGACTTTATAACGTAAAACATGCCCTATGAATATGATGCTTAAAAGAAAAAGAAGGGCAAAAAGAAAAAAACATGATTCTAAAAATGATTAGCATAAAGGACTAATGACCTCTCCCTTCCCTTCGTGCAACTCTTTTCGACCCACGAATAATTTAAAAAGACAACCTTAGCCCGTGTTGTTCATTAATTCATATATATTTTAAAGCAATGAGTAAAATTAGTTCAGTGCAATTAAGATTAGTCTTAACTAATGAATTTATGAATATTTATAACTCATATTGAAAAAAGAAAGAAAACTTATGCAAATCACCGTCAATAATACTATACGAATAAAATTACGTCTAATAGTATGTGATCGCTAAGTAGTAAGCATGACGAAACAATTCATATATATATAATACATAAAAGTGAAAACAATTTGGATAATATTTTTCTTACTCAAACCTTACTATTAATTAACCTTAAACAAATCATAAACCCTAACTTAAAGAAATCCTTTTTCTGCAACTTTTTTCTTTGCTATTATTTTTCATTTATGTGAACATAAAAGCTAGTAGTATAGTCTAATTCCAAGGAATTCGAATGCTTGTTAGGAGGGCAATGTCCTAAAAGGTTAAGGCAACACAAAAAAACTACACAGTCCCAAAACAAGAAAAGAGCCCAACTTTTGCTTACAAAAAAGAAAAAAGGAAAGCCCAACTACAACAACACACTCACTGACCTAATAATAATAATAATTTAATAGTTCGTCCGTCCTAAAAAAGAAGAAAAAAAAAAGAGCTTTCTGATTACTTTTTTTTTATTTTTAAAAAATTGTCGTGTTTAGTGTTAATTAGGTGTAGTTAATAAAGCAGAGCAATTGATTAGAAACACATCAAAAATAGTAATTAATTATTACCTTAATTATTACGATAATTAATAAAAAAATATTTTTTTAAGGACGAAAGAGGTAGACGAAAGATTATATTATTATTATAGGGGATAAATATAAAAAATAAAAATAAAAATAAAACAAAACAAAAGCAGCACACACAAAGGACAATTCCCACTGACCAGAAATAAATTACTTCAAAAGACAATAATTGCAGCCTTTGACGTTTCCTTCTTACTCCTTAAAACCCTCTTCAACACCCACACGCAAACTCCTTTGACTCTCAAATAAAAAATAGTACATTTTATAAATATAAATAAATAAAAGAGAGCAAAAAATGGGAAAAATCACAGCCGCAATTCGGCTTACGAAACCCAACTTTAATTTCCACACTAATATATATTTATATGCAAGTGGGCTTAGATCACTTGCTTGTGGGAATCTCAATCTCCATCTCTCTCTCTTTTTAATTTTACTCTTTTTCTCGTGCTTCTTTTTCTTATATATATATATTTTTTTTCAAATAATAAGTCATTTGTTCGTCGTTTTATAAAATGATCGGAAAATATTATGAGAGTTACTGTATTATCTAATCGAGAGCCGATAGTAGTATCTCTAACGAGATTACTCTTCTGCTCGAAAGGAGAACAAAGAAACTGGTGGAGAAAATTTTATTTATTTATGATTCATTTCAGCTCCTGATATTTTTTTTTTAAAGAAATATTTTAAATAAAAAAAATATAGTGGGGAAGGAGTTTCCCTTTTCCTTACGGAATCGGGCTTTTATTCTTCTTGGTTTGTCAATGTTTGAGGCTCCAGTTTAACTAAATCTCAACTGTCCCACGTTATCACGCACTTGCAAATATTTATTTTCTTTATTCCTCAACCACCCCTACCACTTCACAATTATTACACTCCTGCCATTATTGGCCTTTAGGATTATTTATTATTTTTAAACCTAAAATATCTCTGTTCCTTAATTTTGTTTTATTTTATTTTAGTTTTGGGTGCATGGCGCTGTTGGAGTGCACCTTTGACATGGGATCCAATCATCTCCAAGTATTATCGACTATTTAGCTTAATTAACTTAATCATAAATAGTTTAAAGAATAATAAACTAACTGGATATGTAACTAAAATCCTTGTAAACGACATAAAATATAGAGCTTCTTTTTAATTCTTGTAAGTGCCTACTTAATTAGAGAGGTAACTACTATATATTGTTTTTTTCTTACGGGAAATTATAAATCTAGGCCTTCAACTTGTAAATAAATGCTAATCTAAATAAATAAAAACTTGCAATAAATCCCTGCATCAACTAAAAATAAAATTATTTCCTATATTTGTCAAATGTCTCAATTTATACTAATTTTAATTTAAAAGAATGATTAAAATTATAAAAAGAAATAATTATGTCTCGAATTCGAATTTTTAATTTTTTTTAATAATTGTACCGTCTTTTTTGTTTTTATTTTTGCACATGAGAGTTGTGCAACTTTTTATGGGACAGTAATTTACCAATAATGGCAGTAAAGTGCAACTTATGTTAGTTTTTTTTCCCCTTTCGGTGGACATTGGACAATTTTAGAAGCAAAATACTCCAAAGAGGAAAAATGCAAGAGGAGTCAGTTTTTAATTGAGAAGGGTATATTTGTCTTTTTGATAAGGAATGGGACTCTTGGAAAACGATTTTCTCCGCAAAATTTCCCATCTGATCCAAAATAGTGAGACAAGAAGATTGAGGAAATCTTGAAATGGGGCATCACTTAAAGGTGGCATTTTTGTCAGTTACCTTGAATCCGACGTGGGTGTCCGTCGTTTTGGAAGCAAGTAGGTCCCTTTATCTTTATTCCCTCACCCACCTCTTCTTACAGAGTCACAACACCTGTTAAATGACAAATTTATCCTTTTTTCATAGTCCAATGAAATTAGTATTTAGATTTTTTTAATGATGTCATCCGATAATTTTTATAAATAATGTCACAAGAATTTTTTTACTAATAAATGATGTCATCCGCTAATTGTTTCCGATGTTTCAATGAATTAGTGTATGACATTTTTCCTAATTCTCATGTCACAGCGTAAAAGGACATGTTCTAACTGCCAAAACGCAGCGTTTCAATATATATAGTAGTATATTGAATATTCCGACATTTGTACAAATACAAATATGTAATTAGATATACTTTTTTATTCCCATTTTATAGTTACCTTATTGATAAGTTTGTAGTTCATTAATACTCCCGCTGAATTACTTTTAGCAGACTAATTTGGGCTAAAAAATATTCCCTCCGTTTCTAAATAGATGTCACTTTTCTATGATTTTTTACTGTTCATAATACTTGTCATTTTATTTTTTTTGAAGCCAATATTTTGTGTAAATGATAATTTTTTTTTATGCATCAACCCAATTTAATGATAGTGTTTTAATTTAAGTGAAAATTAGAAGTAAAAATAAAACAATATGGAATAAAATAAGATAAAAGATCATGGTGAAACGTTTTTTTACTATTTCAGAAAGTCATCTATTTAGGAACGGATGAAGTATTTCATTTGCTATTCAAAAAATGACTCAAAACCTATTTTCATAACAATTAAATGAATGATTGATTACTGTTTTGATGTGTTTCTAGCGAATTGCTTTCAATCAATTTATTAACTACGTCCAATCAACACTAATTTTGATTCCCCGATACATTAAAAATGAT
>NBIL01103241.1:0-11793 GCA_002752925.1 Viola pubescens var. scabriuscula | reverse complement strand
AAAATCACACTAATTTGTAAGTTTAGTGTTTTTAATCAACGATATTAGTCTTTCTTTTTATAAACGAAAAAGAGACTAGAATTTGAGTTTTTATTAACACTTCATCACCGATAAAAATGATTAGTCAATCTGGTTTTTTTTTCCTCTCTTTCAAAATATGCAGATGTATGTTACATGCATACAATATGGTCACCTACAAATTTTGCCTAATCCACCGAAATCAACGAGGACTTTTAGTGGAATAAACAGAGAATCGAGAAGAAAAACAAGGAAAATTTGGGGACAAACGATTTCCAATATATCTGCAACACTATATTTTGAGGATCAAGAACATGATAATATAGATCCTTACTACAAAAGCAAGTACAAGTAACCCACATCTTCCTGTGTTTTATTGATTATTCAAACCACAGCATCATCATATGTTATATTATCTGAACACAACACTCACTTTAAATCAAGGCTACTACTACTATCCCACTCTCCCTACACCAATGTAGGTATATAGTACAACACACAAACAAGTAGAAAACCAATACCGAGACACCAAAGAATGAATGAAATCGGACCGAAAAACGAAGAAAATAGAAGGTATACTAGCCTCACCTTATAACAACAATCACAACAAGCTCTACAAATCCTACGTGTCGTTGTTGAAAAACTACCACGGAAGTGAGTAGTGCTTGCACTGCATCCATCAGCAAGCACCTGCATTCCTGCACCACATGCGCAACTGCGCAAGTTGCAACCTCATACGAAAATCTGTGTAAGCACAGTAACCAAGCTGTAGGTTTATGATGTAAGATGATTATATGTACATGATTCCAGAGGGTAAAGTCAGAATAGGATTGTCATGTCAAATGAGAAGGCGACTAAATCAGCCACTTCCGCTCTTTGCTAAAATATAGTTGCCCTTCCTCTTGATTCAAAAGCAATATATTCCTTTATGAGTTCCTGTCAAGATATGTGATGGGCCAATCCTTAGTCCCTGTTACAAGTCAATGTCACAATCAGTTTCCTTCAAGTCAGCTGGAATCAACAGATTTCCACTTTCTGAACTTTCATTTGAACAATCCAATAATGTCTCTTCCATTAAATCTTCAAAGATGTCTTCACCAATCTCAACAATGATGGCTTCAGCGTCATATCGTAGATCCATCCATGTTCCAGTCTTAGACAAGTCTTTTTTGACAAGCTGGTCTAACGTATGAGGCAGTGGCTGTGGCAGGAGATGCCAATAAACTCCTTGCCAAACCTCAAAAGTGCTATTTTTCATGTCTGGGGTAGGTTGGATGTTAGATTTTAGAAAAGATAACTGAGGGAAGCCACCGACATAACGTCCATAAACCTCCATGAGAACTTCATTAATGCAGTCAAACAGAAGCTTCTTCTCAAAACAGAGCTGGTTGCAAAAGAACTCTACCTCAATCAATATTGCAGGATCAAGAAGCAGGTCTGAGGAGTGTGCCCTCATATAGAAGTCATCCCAGTTCATGCCAGAGACTTGCAGCACTGCTTTTACATACTCGAATACTAAGTCCTTGTCCTCTGTACTAGTTTTCAAATGGATTCCTTCTTCAGCTGCTGATGCATCATGCTCCTCAAATTGAATTCTCAGAGGTTCTATTGGGGGTTCAACTGAACATATGATAATGAAAGGATATTAGAATGAAAGCCAGGGGGTGTAACAGTGTGAAAAATAATTGAAATTCATTGAACTACAAGGACAGAAGCTTACCAGGATGGGATCTAGTACTTGCTGGGCTGACATCCTCCTCAGAGAAAAGAGGCTCGAGAACAGATACAGGACTTGGCCGATCTGGTATCTCAGCAGCATCCTCCAGATCATTAACCTTCTTGATTGAAGAGGTAGATGGAGACGATAATGAAGAAGTTGGAGGTTGGTTTTCTTCAAGTGAATCCTGGAAAACAAGCAATAAGATCGTTACAATAAACACGGGACATCAAACACGAGGAAGAACGGGAAGCTCTTGACAAACCAGCAGGTGACATACAGCTTTCAAGCAATTGGAATTTTCTCTGTCAACAAAAACTTCAAAGATATTGTCATTTTGGTCATCTATGGTAACTGAAGGGCTAGTCGGTGCAGCGAGACTGTCTAGTGTATCTTTCTCCTCATGCACTATAACTTCAGTTGCTTTTACATCACCTGCAGAAAATTAATGATAAGATAAACAGTGGGAAGGCATGGGAATCAGAAGTTATCAGTTCATTCCTCACCATAAATTAGCCAAATAAGAAAATAA
This sequence comes from Viola pubescens var. scabriuscula, assembly GCA_002752925.1. Lineage (NCBI taxonomy): Eukaryota > Viridiplantae > Streptophyta > Magnoliopsida > Malpighiales > Violaceae > Viola > Viola pubescens. Next base: position 9,526 of record NBIL01103241.1, on the reverse strand, counting down.
ATACCTTCAGAAGTCATCGCATCTCCAATGAAGCCAAAAGGTTTTTCGCCTTCCTTTTCATGAAGGTCATTAGAGCCACTCAAACAACAGTTAGAAGGAGTCTGCACTATGTTATCAGTGTGGTCATCAGGAATACATGACTGATCAGTCTCTAGATTTAGTGTAGTTTGATCCAAGGGGAAGGCATTGTCTTCTTGCCTCTGGAGTTTGTCACTGGTAGAAAGTCTCATATTTGCTGTCACAAAGCTCTGTTCCCAATCCCTTCCAGGACTGTCAATAGGAGAAAAATTGTACTCAGGAAGCGAGAGAATTCTCCCAAGAGTCTTTGGATCTCGTCGGCTTGAAGAATCCCCATCTCCAAGCCCACTGCTCAGCATCTCAGAGAGATGTTTCTTGGCTTCAATGTAGATGTTAGATAGCCTTTGCTTTGGAAAATCAATAGTTTCATGTTGTACACTAATTTCACTTTCTTTCAGCTTGGAAGTCTTCTCTTTTCTTTTGGCACCTATGGGGGGTCTGGCAATTTTTTCAATGAAAAAGTGGTCCTTACTTGGAGAACTCATTCCAAGGTTCTCCTTACATACTTTCTCACTATCACCCACAGCTTGATGCTTGTTAGAGAATAGCTTTGAATTACCATTGGTAGATAACTCATGCTTTTCCTTTCCCATAGCATGTTTCAACCTTCGTTTAATTTCAGTGAGGAAAAAGTGGGAACTGACTCTATCATTTGACCCCTTATTTTTTACAACGAGTTGAGATTCTGGAGATGAGCCAGCACAGCTTTCAGTTTCAGGATTTTGCAGGCCCGCAGAACCAGGCTTTAGAATAACTATCCTATTTGAAGATTGAGAAGACTCATTTCCTTTTGAAGGGTCATTTCCCTGAGCTTTGGCCTTTCTCCTAAAAAATTTGCGCTGTTTAGAGGGAATAACCTCATCAGATTGCCTTAAGCCTCCAAGATGGCGTTCAGACAAGTTAGATCCTACAAATGAACCCCCGTCTTCTAGTTTCTCTATCTGAGCATTCCACAAGTCCTGAACATTCTTCACCATTATTGACTTATATTCTTCATCAGAACTTAGGATCTGAAGTGCGTCCTTAAGTTCTTTGGAGGGATAGGGTTCCCCATGTCCTGTGAGTTGTTTCGTGCTAATTAGCTTTTCACTTATTAGCTTGATTGCCTCGCCCAATTTTTCTTCAAAATCCGGATTCTTCTGGTTCAGCTGATCACGCACTTCACTTTGCTCGTCATGCCTTACACAACTAATGCTTTTCTGATGCATTTGATTGCAAAAATCTTCCACTATTTTAGCTATATCAAGATCACTTTTAGATTGCTTCTCTGATTTCTCAAGACAAGCCTGTTCAGGCTCTAAGTTTCCTGGAACATCCAAATCTTCCAAGTGCATATCGCAACTTTTTGTGCGACTTCTGCTTCTCCTTTTCCGGCTCTTACTCTTCGGGCCTCCATTCTCAGAACCACACTCTTGTGGTTCCACTACCTCACTTATATCCTTCTTTGTGTCTTGCTCATTGAACATCTCTTCTTCTATGAGCTTCTTGACACTTGGCTTAATAGTGTCTGCTGCAGCAATGGTAATTTCTTCATGATCCTGTTACATGGACAATTAAATAATATCAATGCAGTAGCTCACCAATATCAGTTCACTTCCATGGCACTAAGTGTCAAAAGTAAGGTAGATACAATTCCATATGGATGGATAAATAGAAAACTCTTACAAGGGTGCCTTGGCAACTCTTATTGAGACTGTCAACCTTATCCTTCGGGTTTCCAGCACCTGCAGAAGACAACAGACAGTCGATGAATATGTTAAACTATACAGATTATATGGACTTGAAGCAGTACTACAAGTTAGTCTTTGACGAATGTTCAGCAGGTGTTTGTTCAGAATACCACATTTAGCAACAAAATAATAGTAAAAAGAGGGCAGCATGTGGCATACACCATCTCTTCCCAATAAAGAATTACTTTGCATGTCTTCATACAAGCTCTTTTCACTATCCATGCATGTTTTATTCATGTTCAGGATGCATGTATTGACTTCTCATTGTCATATGCCTGTAAAACTAAGTTCTTACCAGCCAAATGCTTGCTTCCATGCCTGCTATCTGATATAAGCTTCTGAGTTGGCTGACCATGCCGGAAGTCAAACATGCTAATCAAACCCCACATACAGCCTGATTGACCTCTTTCATGTCGACCAGGGCGCTTCTGTGATTTCTTCGTCATGGTCAATGAGTGAGTCTAGCACTTTGCTATGCTTCGTTCATTCAAATTTTCCTGCGAGTGTGCTACCTGGGAACTGATTGTGATTGACAAGGGAAGATGGTAAATAAACATCTTTTACAGGAACTGTTTCTAATTGGAAGTTGGAACCTTAACATGTGATCTATGCAGTGCAAAAGGTTTTCTGTCACCAAAGGCTTCCAGAAAAGTAGAAAGAAAAGAAGTGAATTATGATATTACCAGCATAGAAGCATTAATCAGAAAGAAGTCTGAGAACCAATTAACGATATCTCAATAATCGTATATGATTGCAGAGTAAGAGAATTCTACAAGCTTTAGACTCACCAGGAACACCTAATAACGACAACTCCAACATTTAAAATAAAATTAAGGACACAAATAAAACAAGGGGAGAAATAATCAGGAGATCCTTGTTTTGGACTCTTCAACATTGACTTCAATTCCTAAACAAGAGTAAGTGGTAGGAAATAACTGGCAAAGAAACAGTAAAAAATAACTTGTCGGCAATTCGTCAAAGCCTATGCAGGCTTTTTAGACATTCTGAAACTGAAACTTAGGTTATCTTTCATAAGTAAATCTCATACCATTTCCCCATCAGTAAGCTTATAAAGTATAACCATATTCATACTCATGCAGGAGATGGGAAACCCAAAAAAAGATCATCATTTATCATTTTCATGATCATAATAAAACAATTCAGATGCATGACAATGTTAATCATCAATTAGACGGAGCAAACTCATGTGCCTCAACAGAAAAGAAACAAAATCACACACAATTGATGAGTTCTATCCTTGGCATATGCTGCGTATACACATTGTAAAAGACAAAGATGATAAAGAGGCAAAATAAACAGCAAATACCTTAAATTCGATGGACGCAAGAAGTGAACAATGCGGCAAGGCAGAAAACTAGCAAAAGCTAATTGACAAAAACTCCAATTGGAACAGTTAAAGTTTCTGTGCAAGCGTCAAGCTCAAGGCAGTCTAAGCTTTCTTTAGGTGGCAAGGTATCGATACCCTTCTTCCTTTTTCCCACTATAAGCCTAAAAAAGCGCCTCAGGTTCCTCACCAAAACTCAAGCTTCAGATCGCTTAGCTTGATCTTTTCCCACAAACGAAAACACCAATTATGCCTTCATTTCAAGCTTACAAAATAGGCCTGTGAAACTTGTCATAAACTTCACTCAAAACTCTCTTTCAATGCCTTATCTTCACTCAATCAAAACAGAGAATCACAACATCAACACTCTAATTTATTTTGATTTTTTCAAATATTCTTCAAATTTGGGAGAGATGCCAAGTCTCTGGTGGATCAACCCAAAGAAAAAAGAAAAATAATACACTAAACCCAAATCAATATTCAATGAACTCTATATGCTAAAACATGTAAATGGTAAAACTAGGACTTTCTTTTTTTCTTTTGTCAAAGTGTCAAAGTGTCAAAGTGCCAAAGTGGGTATCTTTTCTTGACAACTAAAAAGAGAGAGGGCCAAAATTCTCATCTTCCACCGACCCACTATTTGTTAGGGGCAGCTAAGGGCAGGTAGTAGGCATGCAGGAATCAAAGACTAACAAAAGTGAGGAAGAGACAAGTTATGAAAGTGAAAGTTGAAAGCTTTACTAGAACAATTTTGCTGGCAAATAGAAAGAGAACAAGTCCAGCAACCAGAAGGAGAAGGAGAAGGAGAAGGAGAAGGAGAATACGTGAGGGATGGGATTGAGATGGAGAATGAGGGACCCATACTTGAAGAGAAAAGAAAGGAGGGAGCTTTACACTGAAGAAAAGTTTTGGTTGTCTCCATTGTCATTTTGGTTCTCTGCAGCTCCACACTCTATAATCATCAAAGTCACAATCTTTCTCCTCTTTCCTCTCTCTCTAAAAAAAGAAGAAAAAAACAATCTTTTTGTTTCTCTTTCCCTCTCCTGCCATGGAAATTGCACGGGAGTGGTTGTGCTTACTTTTTCATTTTCCTAGAGAGAGAGTAGAGAGGGAGAGTGGGGGAGGTGAAAGGGAAAGGGAGGGAGAGATAACGTACAGGTATTTTTCTTTTCTTTTGGAGAAAAAGTTAGACATGGAGGCGCACACCGAGTAATCCAAAGCAGAGAAAAAGGAAAGGGTAAAGTTGTGAATATTTAATAAAAACAGGGAGAATTTTGTAATTAACATGGGAAAGGACACAGAGGTGGTCCGGGGCGGACGTGTTTAACGGTCTGGATGAGCATACACGTGTGGATATTTTAGTTTTAGTAAAATTAATTTCTTTTAATAAATGGAAACAAATTAATGGACTGTTGACTGCTGATGGCTTGTAGCATGCTTTCCAACTTACTTAGAAAAATTACCAGTACTTAATTAGTTTTAAATACATTGCTTGTTTAAAGAAATGGTTTATTTATAAATATAAAATATAAAATTCACGAAGATAAATAATACTCGTAGAAGAAGAATGAGATGTGTAAGCAACCATTTAGTTTACTCATGACAACAAAGACCAAAACAATCGTCACATTATATATAAATATATGATTATATGAGAAGAGATAATGATGAGTCTAATTTAAATTTATATTTATAAAAATAATAATACATATACAAAGATAGTCAATTTTTTAGAGAAAAAAATATTAATATTGTTTGTGAGATTAAATAAAGTTTCGATGTGTTTTCTTTCTTTCTTTTCCGACTCTTTATAAATGTTAATAAATCTTACAAAAGTTTTTTATATTAATTGGACTAATGTGCTAGAGTTTTAAAGGGTTTTATTTTAATGTGAATTAAAATGCTAAATTATTTAAAGTTAGTATATTCTTTTTATAAAATTTATCCATATTGAAATTAAATAAATCGTCATTGTTATTTGAAGGTGTGAGTCTAATTAATTGAGCATGCAGTTTATTGGTGTTAAAAATATTAACAAAAGCTCGAATTTATGTTCGAATTTTACCTCTATCTATAAAAAATAATAAAATTGAATACGTATTGGTAAAAGTATTAAAGCTAATTGGATAGAGGGAAGAATGTTGAAACTTATTTTTCACTCAAATCAAAAGTTGGCTAACCATTAATTATGTTATCATCTTCTGGCCCTAATTGGCAACCATTATGTTGGGTAATCATGACCCGTTTTGAATTCAAATCTACAATTAGGACGCGTTTGGATCTGCTTTTATTTTATTTATTTTATAATATGTTTTTTAATTTAAGAAACATTTAATTTGTTCATCAATACTACTATAGTAGTCACTAGTCAGGGAGCGGTTGGGCCTAAGTTACAGTTGAGTTGGGCCCTACTGCATGAAACCGGAAGGGTCCACAACTCACCAACTTAAATGGTGACGCATTGGAGGCCCATATCAGACAATCGCCACCCTCCTCCTCATCAACGTACTTTTTTCCAACAATCTTTAGAACTTTTAGAAGTCCTAATAAATGTTTCTATTACTATTTTTTACTTAAATAAACACTTCAACCTGAATCTTGCATTCTCACACCAGCTAATAAAAAACACTAGCATTATTTATTATATAATGTTAAATATTTTTTCATCCGTTTGGATTGGTTTTAGTAGGTTTGAAATCAGCACGTGATTTCCCTCGGTTTTATTTTTTTAAGATCAGATTTATATTTATTTTTTACCGCTGGTTTTTATAGTATATCTACATAAATTTAAAATGACAGACAAAAAAAAGAAAAAGAAATTATAGACACTTTAAGTGCGGGGGACCGATAGCAAAAGGGAATGGCATTATGGTAATTAGTGGGGAGATAAAAGGTTGGGAATTTTGTTTTCTTGTGTTAGTAGTAATATGCTATGATTAATTAAGACTAAATCCGCCAAACAAGAAGATTGTCATCTAGTAAACCAAATCATAATAAAAAATAATAGGGCTATCAAGTGTTGATAAGTAGCTAATCCAAAGATATGGAATCTTGTGGAATCATTGATAATCTGTTTTCTTTAAATAGAAAAAAAATTGTTTCTAATTACGGGGCCACGCATGCACTATAATAGTGTGAAACACTTGTGCGATTTATTTATTTATTTCGGTGGTTAGTATAAAACAAAACACACAATTATAGGCTGGTGGTCAATTAGGTTTTTTCATTTTCCACGAAAATAAATTTAATCCATCTTATCTATAATTTTTGTCCTTTTCTTAATAGAAAGATGGTAAAAAAGACAATAAAATGAGAAGAAAAATGCCTGCTTATTTGAAATTCTCTTCTATTTTCTCCAACATAAATTTAACGGTTAAAATTACTTTTAAAAATATTATTAATTTTCTAGATTACATAGCATTTGATATTATTAACGTGAAACAATTACTTGCTATACGTTGCAACAGTTATGCATTAAATTGATTTTTTTAGCTGCTTCTGATTATTTTATATCAAATCAACTTAATTAAGATACAAAAAGAAGTCAAAAAGTAGGACAACATGATTATCACATTTAGTTAATTTCTAAAATGCCATGCACTAACGCCACCTTTTTCATTAAATTTTCAAATAATTCCAAGAAGTAAACTGCTTTCAGTAATTACTCAATAGATGATAATAAAATAAGCGAAAATCTAATAAAATAGTGAGAATACTAAACTACTCACGAGTCACGTTCATATAAACATATTTTCATAAAACTCCATATAATATTAGGTAATTAGGCATAATTTTAGTACAATTTACGTAAACCATTGATTTACCTTTTCCAAGTTTTGTTATCTAATCCAATCTGGGACAGGTAGTTGAGAAGGAATTATCAAATTAGGTCATTACATTACAAAAAAAACAAATTAAATACCACTATCACGATAAAACCATATTTATGCGGTTGTTTGCGGTCCATGGAATAATGGTGGTTACCACGTAATTAATTAAGGTGTGACGTATCCAAAAATTGACCTAATTTGTCAGGCCGGCAAAAAAGGGTGTTAATTAGCTAGTAATTAAAATTAATCAAAGAATAAACAAAATGTAGGTTTAATTAGGTTAATTAAGGCGTGGTTATGTGATGTTTGACTATTCTTAAAATTATAACTTGCGGTAGATGGGTTTGTCTCTGAGTTTTAATTAAGCATTGGATGCTTCTCCTTTTCAACACAATTTCTCTCGAGGCGAAGCCCCATCTATCATGGGTAATTATGAAAGTAGTAACAAACTTTAGAAAACTGCATTAAATTTGACAATTCGTTCAAAATTATGTGGCGGGGCATGCTTTAATACGTAGGATTAATGATTATGGTTAGGCTGACTTTTTTATAAAAAATAAAAATAGTTATTATATGATTAATTATCATTATAATAATCGTGATTGAATTCCAAACCTACCTCATAAAAACTACAATCTCATGCGCATGTGCTGATGTGCATAAGTTAACTGAATAATTAAAAATTGGTGGAACCATAACAAAATTAATCCGAAATTATGGGTAAAGAAAAAGAAGTGAGAATCATCTGTTGATATATATTTTTCATGAGGAGACAAATTGAGAATGATAAAACTAAGGCACCCGCTTATCTAAAAAAAAAATTAAGGCCACCAAAACAGTAAAACATTGGCGCTTCGCTTTCACTAGATGCTTAGCGATGGCTCTATTATCATTGGAAAATGAAATTTTTAGATCATTAAGCAATTCTCTTCTTTTTTAATCAGAAAAATCATTAAGCATTTCTCTCTCTAGATTCCCTAACAAGAAAATGTAGCTGTCACCTTGTGGTGGAATTAACAAAGGGACGGAGGGGATAAGCTCCGTATGCAACATTCTATTGATCTAGTCAATCTTTAAGAGATTGGAAAAGTGTAAACTGAGTCCATTATATATTATCGTAGTTAGCTCGAGTTGTCACTTGTCAGCACTCAGCAGCAGCCCTTATGGTATAACTCTTCTTCATTTTTATCTCTAGTTGGGGTTTAGTGATATACTACAGTACTAATATTGTTTCTTGATACCAAATAATTAACAGATCTCTACCCGAAAAAAAAAAACTAATAGAAATTTATTGGTGACAAAATACCAATAGTCACTTTGGAAATGACTAACGAGTTAATCATCCCATCCAATCCCTAGAAACATGGGCGTATGTAATTAACTTTCTCAGGTAGAGTAAAAAAATAGAAAAAAACGAAAACTTGTGATTTGTGAAAGCAGAGCATGTTGCAAGCAGCACCCTACCATTTGTCACCCGGATCACAGCTTTTGTTAAGAGAATCCTGACAGCGATCGCAGGAAAATAATAGTAGTTCTGTTCTGTCGGTGGCGTTTTACAGAGAAATTATTGCCTATTTTGTTATGGGCCCAAGTCCCAAGTCCTTGTTCTGCAGAAAAAGCCCACTCAAGGTGGGCCCAAAAACAAATGTCAAGGTTGGGTCCGTAAGCCACAAAATGGGAGACCCATTAGTTATCACTTAAGTTATCAGTGACACAACAACTATTTCCCACATTCATACGATGCGATTGTTCAAAGAATCAAAAGTCATAAACTGTTTATGCAGAATATAGAAATATCTCTTAACTCCTAACTAAAAGTAGTAAATGCGATCAGCTTTCAAGCATATGGGTTTGGATTCTTTCCTTTTCCTGAAAACTTAAAACTGCATCCATTAATCACCTTCTCAATAAGAGCTGCACAGTTCTATCACCAAGGATTTATTTTTTAACTTTTTATTTGTAAGGACTATCGATAGTTAAGTCTATCAAGGGAATGACCTACTTTAAGATCCGATAAGCTGCAGAAGAGTTGAATAAAGGAGGTAAAAGCATATACCTTCAACTAATAATTATAGGATTGCAGCATTTCCTCCTTTGCCTCCTCCTTGCTTTTCTCAGAATTCGTTCAGTCTCTTCATCAACTTCATCGAGTAAATAGTTTTTGATGCCTTGCACAAGGAGAACAGTAATGTTCAGTGCGATGATAATAATAGGCCAAATCAGTGTCAACTACTTGCAAAGTATCTAAGAGCTTGATTGGTAGTGCTACGAATGTGCATCTCCCAATTGAGTTTCTTTCGGAATGGACGAGACATTAAAATTATCAACATCATCAATTAATAGAATGAAACAAAAAGAGACAGAATAATAGGCAGACTTGCTTTCTTAGTACCTGTGTCCTTGTCAAGAAAGCACGAAAAAACTTCATCAATCTCCTCATCCGAATCAAGGATCACTCTACACTGTTTTTCCTGCATCAGGACAGGCATCGTGCATAGTTCATGAATCAGATTGAAGCTTGTGGAAAAGATAGAGCATAAATT
>NBIL01103179.1:0-11257 GCA_002752925.1 Viola pubescens var. scabriuscula | reverse complement strand
GCATCGTCATACATTAAAACTGCTACTGCATGTAACTAAGCAGAAACTGAAACTGCTTTAATTATTATCCATTCTATACACTGGAATACTGATACCATGATGCACATTCTCATCACCAAAAATTTAATGTCATTTTTAACTGATCATAAGGAAATAATGTTTTAACTCATGACCAAATATGCCACATTGTTGATCTCTGTCTGTCTCTCGGAATGTCCACTGACATACCTTGCATTGATATATTTGCGTTACTTCTTTCAAGAGTAAACATGCCCTTAGAACGATCCCCTTTCAGTATCTTTGCAATAACAGAAGCATAATTTGGAGCTTCTGACAATGATCTTGCTACGGAATAGCCTGTTTGAAAAAACAAGAAAGGAATAAGCACTTCAAATTTGAATTACTTAAAGGAACAGGGCATACCATCCCTGTCTTACCTGTGGCAGGGTGCACCATGCAAGCAGCAGCTCCAAATGCAAGATTCTTTTGATCAGTATTTGGCAAGGAACCACCGACTGGAATATAAGACCATTCCTGCATAAAGGATTGGAACCTCAATCAATAAGGAAGCATTTGAGTAGAAGCATGATTGTTTTAGTAAGAAGATTTACCTCTTCATAAGTTTTCACAACTCGGATTCCCATAGTCTCTAACCTTGATGTGAGTTTTCTCTTTAACAAGTCAAAAGGCATAGGATCTTTCGAAGCCAAACATGTTTCCTGCAATGAACCATCTCTAAATGGTTTAGACTTTAGACATGATTGCTAGAAAAGAAAGTTAAAATACCCAAAATAAATCATATCGAGCAAACCTCAAAGAAAACTCTTGTTGATGACATTGGCATGACATAAAGAAATGTTGGATATTCAGCTTCCAAACATGGAACTTTATGGTTAATGTAGTCTCGGTAATCCATGAAAACCATCACACTAGGATCATAAGGATTGTTTTCCACCTGAAATTGTACAACAAAATGAATAGTGTCACCAATTATCAGCATCACATCTCCGAAGAATATCTTAAAATCCTCCATCCAGTTACACAGAGAAGATTGAATAGAAATATTTTAGACTTTTGAAAAGTTAATTTGATCTATTATGGAACCAGATGGGCATTAACTTTAAAGTGCACACCAAAAGGGAGAAAGATTAAAAGTAGTTTATGATGAATGCAGAGTTGAAGTGGCATGCCACCTAACCAACAAAACAGTCCGACCTACCACTAACAATTTTTATGCAAAAAGTCCGTCCTCTTTGAGTTTAACATTAGCAGAAGAAAGTAGCACAGAAGGAACTAAAAAATAAACAGGGGAGGAAAAGGAGAAAGCAGGGCCAATAAAGGATCAGTTCCTGGATGAAAAAAGTTAAACACAAACCAAAAACCCTAAATCAAACAAGTAAATGAGATTTTGTTTAATCAAGAAAAGCAAGTACCACACTCCTACCTCAACCTCCACCCCGTAAGCTGTTTGAACCGAAACTCGTGGACCTCCCACCTCATACTGCAAGAGTTTACCTGAAGCTGCTCCAGATGCAACAGTGGCAAGCCTATAATAGTAAGTCAAAAACCAGATCTAAGATAAATTTATCATTCTCCATGATCAAGAAAAAACGAAACTGAAGAAAACCTAGTTTACCTGCATGGAACAACAATATCGTGTTCACAGGCCACAAGACTTTGCCCATCACTCGTTTCAGTAATCCTTTCCACTTTTGAGCTAAGATATGAAACACCTGACTCCACACACCTAGAAGAAATTAATATAGATTACACATCTATGCAACATACTACCATATTTCATCATCAAATTAACAAAATTAAACAAATTCGGAAAAGAAAATCCTGCAAATCATACCTCCTCAACAATTCCTCATGTAACATATCTCTACTGACTCGTCCATAAGCCCGGTCAATTGAAATAGGACCACTGTCATCAAGATAAACAACAGTTTTCTGCCACACATGCTCAATACACCCTTCAAGTCCAAGATCTAACAAAAGATATAGAACAAAATGCAATTCCACTTAGATTTCTTAAAATAAGACTAGAAGACAACGTAATAGTTTAATTAACAATCCATCACATGGCATGAAATAATGTGACGTATGTACCTTTAAATTCATCCTCCCAAACTCCATAATTATTAGTAAAAGGAAGATCCGGTCCAATCAGTCCAACACTCAACCCCAACTTGGCCGATTCCGCAGCCAGAGCCAGCCCCGCCGGTCCACATCCAATCACCACCAAGTCCAGCACACCTCCTCCGCTCCTGATCGGCGGCAACTGCATAAAACAAAACAAAACAAATAGATAAACAAACAGAAATTAACATCATTAATTGAAACAAAAGCCACCAAGCTTTTTCTGTCGACTAACCTTATCCGCAAGCTTGGATTGTTGTTCCATGTCTTTTTTCTGCTGCATTTGCACAAAAACAAGCTCGGACCCGCCGGCTTTTATATAATCTTCTTCATCAGCAAAGTTTTCCTTAACAACCACCGTACAACTACTCTCGCTCGTACTGCCACCACTATGACTAGCTCTCACTCCATATAAACGGTACCGATTGTTCGCAACAACGCTCTGCTTTACAGTCTTCTGCGTCCTCCTCCTCCTCCTCGCCGGCCGCCACACAGGACAGGAAAACCCCGCCATTGTAATACACTCCATTTCTTTTCTTTTTCCCCGAAATCCTCTTCTCCTCCTTTCTCTCGTTCTGGTTTCTTATTTAGAAACAGGAAATTCAGTTTTCACGCCATTAGCGTGGCGGTTTTGGTGGTTGGAGACAAGATTAAGAAAACAGCAGAAATGCAAATAGGATGGAGTCTGTTTTCTAGTGTAAGTGTAAAGAGCGTGCAGGAAGAAAGGAAGAAAATCAGCTCTCTCGGTTTTCAGAAGTCAGTGGCATTGCAGATAGGGAGGCGAGAAGGCGGTGGTGAGTGGTGGAACTTTTGCATTGATGACGTGTAAAACTGTCATCCTGAAGAGTGACACGTGGAGATATATCACTGGACTGGTGTTTAAAATAAAAACCACGGATAGGAGACATGGAAAGTCTAAACGGTGTCGCTTTTGCTGATGCAGTAAGCTGACGAAACGGTTGTGTTTTGATCGTCTTCGTTACGGTTACAATTAGGGTTCCACTGCGAAGAGAAAGGGAGGGAAAAAAGGGAGAAAGAGAGGGAGAGAGTGGTGATTGGTGGTGCAGATGGGGAATCCAAAGCAGAAATGGACGGCGGAGGAAGAGGAGGCGTTGAGGAAAGGAGTGGCGAAACACGGGACTGGGAAGTGGAAGAATATACAGAGGGATCCTGAGTTTAATCAGTACCTGTTCTCGCGGTCCAACATCGATCTCAAGGTATTTTCAGCCGTTGGATTGCGATTTTGTTGATTGCTTTTTGTGTTTTGGTTTTGGTTTTGGTTTTGATCATGATCAGTATTATGGCTGCTGTTGTGGCAGGATAAATGGCGGAACATGACGGTTAGTTCTGGTAGCCAGACGTTGAAGGATAAATCACGAACGCCAAAGGTGAAAACTGATTCCGAAGCTCCTGCTGCTATTACTACTCCTGCTTCTGCTCCTGCTCCTGCTCCAGCTGCAACTCAAGCCCCGTTGTCTATTACTCAAAGTTCTGCTTCTGCTTCAGTTACAGGAGAGGCTGCTGTGGAAGATGCTCCCAAAAGCGTTGACGATGGGAAGAATACTCAGAAGTATGAAATCAATTCCTTCTTTCGATAGTTGTTTTTGGTTAATGAAGCTAAGAGGGCTTACCAAAATTATATGACTTCTTTCTAGGTACAATGAATTGATATATGAAGCAATCTCAGCTTTGAATGCGCCAAATGGAGCAGATACTAGTGCAATTGTCGGCTACATTGAGGTCTGAAAGAATTTCTTTTTTTTCTTCTCTTTTTTCAAAATCATCTTTTTCGTCTGCACAGAATTTTACATTTACTCTATCTCTATGATTTTTCCAACACTTGGAATATGCAATTGGCTGCAATTAGGATGTAAATAGTAGGCCAATCGTGGTTGTTCCTTATTCTTTTTGTGGTTTTGGGTAGAACTAGATTGTTGTAGATGATAATGCCTGGTGCCTGGTGGTGGTGGTGGTGCTACCGCTATCTGTTGACTTAGACAGAGTATCAATGTTGTGCCGAGCCTTGGCACTTCTACCTCCAACCACCTTTCCTCTGAGCCAGATGCTGGTTGCATGAAAATCAATTTAAGAACATTGGAGGGAGGTTGGGGGAGAAACAATTAATAGACATGTGAGGATATTTTCTCGTGTCTAATGATGGCCGCTTATAAATCAAATTATGAAAAAGTAACAGCCTTTTCTGTTCTTTTTTCTGCATTTGAAATTGAGGCTCACTGAAGACCTGCAAAGGTCTGCTAAGGATTAAAATTCAAAAATTGTCATCGTAATTACTTGTGTTGATGATTGATATGTATTCCTTGAACTTCTCCATTTTTTCTTGCTTAATCATGACTTCATTTCGAAGACCTGAGTTTTGTTGATTACAGATTGGTGTATTGTTTCTTGTGCTACTCATCGTTAATCCATTAGCTTCCTTTTTCTTTCTTTTGTCATTGTCTTTCAAGTTCTGTGAGATTGGATCTCTAATTAAACAGGCTAAAGATCCTAACTCTAAGTCATTCTGGTTGGACCACTGGTGAGAGATTAGTGAATCTATTAGAGGTCGGGGTTTTGAAAGAAAAAAAACTCCTTTTAGTGTCACTTTTTGCCTTTTGATATCGTAGTGTATTATGCATCATAAAATTCATTTAATTGAATTGGGAAGTGGGAAGTGATTTAAGTGACTGTCATATGAGGAGTTAGTGTATAAGTGTATTTGTATCTCTAGCATTACTCTTCAATCAGTACATGACTGAAATGCTCTTGATAATTTATGCAGCAAAGACAGGAGATGCCTCAAAATTTTAGGAGACAGTTAAGTTCAAGGTTAAGAAGGCTGGTTGCACAGGATAAACTTGAAAAGGTGAATGGTTTCCCAATAATAATATCTTGATAGTTATATCTGGCCTTTCTGCCAAGTAAATTTTCTTTATACTATGAAATCAAGTTGCTATTTTTTGTTTTTGGAAAATGAAAAGTTGATTCCATTTTGTTCTGTGCCTCTTTACTTTGTGGGCAACATTTTCACCTACCCCCAGAAATGGGGGTGAGCCCTACAAAATTGCAAATAGATGGGTATTTCTTGGTGGTATAAAGGATGGTGCATGAAATTGTGTAGTAATTGAAAATCATAGGACCAAATTTTTTGTAGTAATTGAAGTGAGTGGCTTTCCTTTCTTTCTTTCTTTTCATTGAAAAGAAATGGATTGTTCAATGAGGAACATGTTTGCCCTAAAATTTTGGTAGAGATGTTAAGGGAGATACTAAATGATTTTATCATATAAACAAATTCCAGGTGCAAAATTGCTATAAAATAAAGGTAGGATCCTCAATAGGCACCAAGCCACCAACCACAAAACAGAAAGATGCCCGGCCTAGGCATGTACAGAGCACTGTCTTTACTAATCCTGGTGACACTGTAGAAGAAGCAGCCACCGCAGCTGCCTACAGGGTTGCTGAAGCAGAAAACAAATCTTTTGTAGCAGCTGAAGCAGTTAAGGAAGCTGAGAGGATTGCAAAGATGGCTGAAGACACAGAATCATTGTTGCAATTAGCCAATGAGATATTTGAGAAATGTAATGTCCCGCTATCACTTCATTTCCTATTTCTTTTTTCTGCTTTCTATGTGTATTCTAACTTTTACCTCAACAGGTTCACGAGGTGAGGTAGTGATTGTGACCTAAGATGCGAGTTGCACATATTCTCAAATGGTACATGTAAATATATGCTTTAAAAAGCTAGATCGTATCGTTTTCAGCCATAAGAAGCTAGATCGTCTGCCTGTTTCTCAGTGACGACTCATGACCTGGCTAGTCTTTTGGTAGTCACATGGCCAGTTTTCTGATAATGGCTTTGGCGGTTTTGTTGGAAATAGGACTATTGTGATTGTTATTTGTTTGTAGTATAAAGTATAAACCATTTCATTTCATTTCTAGCATCTTCAAAAGCTCTTTCTTGATTCGTTTTGCAAATATCGCATCAAGTTGCAGAAAAGCATTTTTTCGAACATACTGGGACTGTTAGATCTCACAGTACGTAGAGTAAGTATGCTAAGCCTTTGTTTGCCGAATATTTTGCCTTTCAGCTGTAAATGACTCCAAACTGTATAAAGAAGGAAATAGGACCTGATGTTCGTTTGGTATTGTTCTTAGAGCTCCAAAACTGAAAAATTGTATCTCAGGAACAATTGTGATGGAATTAACGTCGAGTTCCCAAATGAGTTTTTTGCCCCATTATTTCACTAAATGGCTCAATGACTTGAACTCGAGACCCTACCACCAATAGATTGCCAATGAGAGCTACCTACTTTGAACTGAAAACCCTGCCACTAATAGATAGCTAATGAGAGCTACCTGCTTTACTCGGTTTAGAGAAAGCACTGCCAATGCTTATGAAGTACCTTATATTGAGAGAAGTAAAGTGAAACCAAAACGAATCCGTAGTTGCTTTGGAAACCTTGGCAATTAACATGCTTATCATTACATTAGATTAGGAATCAGCAGCCAACATACACATTATGGTTAGCTCAGCAACCAAAACTGTGTTACATCTTTACCAAATTAGAGCAATAACAAATAGTATACGCCCACAAATTATAGTAGACTTGCAGTTTGCATACTGATGTAAAAAGGACACAGTATAAAGAACTTAATCATGTGAAAGATGGAACCAAACCATATCAGTTAAATATTGACTGAAACAGTACGAGATAACTAACATAGGCGAAGAATCATGCAACCGAAAGGCAAAAACCATAAGTTGACAAAATTTAAGGAAGATAAATTCTCAACAATGGAGTCTATAGAACAACCTAAATAGCTGATAACATTGTAATTGCCTCAACAATTACAATTGACAAAACTACAGAAACTCTTTCTCCAACTGATTTGATGCTGATGCTCAGGAAACTGTTGTTTAAATAAAATGCAAACCCGTACCTAGTCAATAGGAAGAAGAACAATTCCTGACATAAGACACTACAAGAGAACAAGCCCAAGCTCTGATGGTCTCAAGGCACTTCTAACCCTGTAATTGTAAAGATAATAGTGGAGTTGTCCATCCCCCGGTCCGAATTTCAGTTCCTTCAGGAAAGACTCATTCTGCATTACATCCAATGCATTGAAAACATCAAAATCCTTCTGCTTAGCAACTATCAGTGCATCATTCATCAACTGAAGCAATGGAGTCTTTGTGGTAACATTATAATATGAATAAGCAGCTTTCAGAGTAGTGTAGTTCTGGTTGCCAAGAATAGAGGAAGGAAGGGTGTAGAAGCTGCAGAAGTCTGTGATTTCATGAGTCTCGGGGCTTTCAACCAAGAAACTATCAACCACATCCTCCCTTGGAAGAAGCCAGTGCTCCACATCATTCTCATCAAAATCTGGTGCGACAACAAACTGAGCCAAGTAGTTTCTAAGCAACCGTGTAACAGGTGGTACATCGCGAAGCTCCATTTTTCTAAATCCGGGAGTAACCGGTGAATCTGGTAGCTTGTAAAGTTTAATAGTTCGGCTCATTGTCATCCTTGCACCAAGCCTTGAAAAGCCAACATCAATAAGCTTCTTCGGGTTCAGAGACCTATGCCAATACTGGCAGGTTGTTATCGGTGTTGGAAGAACCACTCCAGCAGTATATGCCGCTTGCCAAATATTCTCCAAATGAACCCTCCGAGTGACCTCCTTAATCATAACAGGTGCAAGTCTCTTCGACCTAAGCTTCTTATGAACACACAAGAAATTGATCTCAGCCATCTTCACAACTTCATCACGAGCCCTAATCCTCGCAGGTACACCCGTTATAAACGCGACAAGCTTTTTGGAAGCTTTCGCGCGGACCCCAATATGCCAGCTCCGGTAAAAACCAGGAGGACGCAAAGCCCATCTAAGAAACTCCTTCGAATAGTTAAACCTAAACATGTTCTCATCATCCTCAACATAGTTGTTCTTCAACAGATTATAGACCTCATTACAAGTCTCCTCAGAGTCCATATCACAAGTGGTCCACTCATACGCACTCGGGAGATTATACGGCTCTTGCTTGACTTCAGATAAAGGACTGGGAGGTTCGATAGGACCCTCAGGCAAACTTGAATCCCCAACATCCTTGAATTGGCCCACGGGTTGAGTCTCCCAAAACTTGTGTTTCTTACTACCCACTGACATGGATTCTTGAAACCTACGAACTACAGTATCAAGCGAGCTCTCATCCCTCACAATCTGGCTACTCTCAGAATCCTGATCTGGGTTTTCGTTAGTAGACCCAGGTGGTGAATTGTTGTTATTCTCGTTATCACCCATCTCAAACAAGATCAGGTATCAAATACTCAAATCTCAGATAACCCCTATCAAATTAAAGAAACTAATTAAATGCAGAAATATACCAAAAGTAAAAACGCCCAAAACAACATGTTAAGCTAATAGATCTACAGAATAACAGTCAAGGTTAAACGAACAAGGTATAAAAGAAAACTCACGGTTTGCGTTCGAGGTCGTTGATGGTGGTATTGAAAGGAGAGTGGAAAGAAAGAAATTGTCAGATCTTCTTCAAGCCTGACATTGGAATAACTTTGACGAAAGATGGAAACTTTGGATGAGGGCGGCTTGTTGGTTGGGGCGACAAAGAAGAGATGCTTGCGTTGCCGAGTGCGTGGGCTTTGCTGTGGTGGGGAGGGGAGGATTAAACCAATGTAAAGTTTCGTTGGATTTTTTTTTTTCTTCTTTTATAATTATAATTAAAAAAGCCTGCTAGCTTGGACCTGAGGCTGGGACCTTTGGGTTCCGTCTTTTTGGAAAAGACGCGCCTTAATGTAATTTTGCTTCCACGTCTTATTGAAAAAATGCTTCTATGCAATTTTGTTTCCACGTCTTATTGAAATGTACGTCCTTTTTTAATTAGACGTTCGGCTTAATCACGCCCTATTTTAAAAGGACGCGTCTTTAATAAAATAAAAGGTAACAGTTTCCAAAAAGACGCGTCTGTTTGCACTTTTTTTCCACGTCGTAATGAAAACGAAGCGTCCTTTTCATTTCCTATAAACGAAGCATGTCAACCGGCGCCGTTTTACTGGTCAGGCTTCATGCTTTCCTCACCCCCGCTCCTCAGAACACTCCCACCAGAGCTAAGCAAAAACGGACGGAGCTCGCCGATCACACACACATCAGCTCCTAGCCAGAACCTCTCTCACGAAATGTGCGCAGACGCAACGAACTGGGACGAAGATGCGTACAGAGAAAGCATATTAAAAGAGCGGGAGATCGAAACCTTAACCGTCTTCCGAACCGCTTGGCCTCCTTCTCCAACAGCCACCGTCAACCCCGACGTCATCGTTGCCGCCTCCAGTGATGGCTCAGTCGCCTCTTACTCCGTCTCCTCTTGCATCTCCAAACTCGTTCGTATCATCACTCGCTCCCTTACTTTTATCATACAGCGCAAAGAGTTGTGACATTACAATTTTGTAATGATGAGTTATTTTTATTTGATTTTATTCACAGCCGTTAGGTTTTGGCAGTGCGAAGCCACCACAGTAAGTAGTTGTTTCTTTTACTATTATTATTTCTCTTGTTTTTGCTTAGAAGGCTTGTGACTGATTTGCTGACTTGATGTTCCATAGGGCTGAGCCTATTGGTTTTCTTCATGCACATGATGGACCTGCTTATGATGTTAAATTCTACGGCAACGGTGAAGAGAATGCTTTATTGTTGAGGTTCGTTGTTAGTAATGATTCTGTTTCTGGTTAATTATATGATTATTCTTTTGGACAGTGAATGAGGGTATAATTGCTTACTTGTTACTATATAGTAAGCTAAATTCTAGTATAAGTTGAATTTGGGTAATTTGTTGTAGTTGTGGTGATGATGGTCGGATTCGAGGATGGAGGTGGAACGAGTTTGCTGAATCAGAGGTACCAATTTCACTGCAAGGTAGCAATGTTTTTGTATATATTGATCATTCTTAGGAAGATGACGTTTTAAAACTATTCAGTTTGTATGCTCTTTTTGTGTGTGAGAGACCACTTTGCGTTGATTATTATTGATTTCATTATGAGCATGACAAACAACTGTTTGACTGTGTAGTTCATTGTTATTAGTTTCTAATTAGTGGTTTAGTTCTTTAAAGTACTGCTGCGACTTACTTAAGCTGGTCATTTCTCATTGTATTCAAACTCATTGTTTTAACCTCAACTATACATATCTGTTTTCAGGGAATCACATAAAACCAGTGCTTGACTTGGCGAATCCCCAACATAAGTAAGTAGTTACAAATTATACAAATACATATTTTGCAGCTTTGCATTTGTTTGACTTCATTTTAAAGAGAGAAAGTATCTGACTTGCTACCTTGTCTTCATATCATTTTGTCCAGACTTTATAGCATATGTAACCGTTTCGGTGTGTGATATTATGTGTATGCTTGTTTTACTCCTTCTAGACCATAGAAGAGAAGTATGTTAGCGTGGCTATTGCATCACATTTTCCTCTGCCTAGCTCTTGGTTTAGATTTGCATGTGCATGCTCACATCCTTCCCAAGTGACACAAGTTGTTGTGAGAAAGCACAACACAGTATATTCTAAGTGAACACTTTGAGCTGAACTGTGCGTTGCAGAATGTTAGAAGTTGTTCTTGCAAAGTTATAGGATTTTCACAACTCTGCAAAAATTACATTCTAAATCACCCAGCGAAATTATTTTTGATAATCAAGCTCGCTCACGGATGGCAATGCAGAGATATTGCATTTTGTTCCTTTACCTCTGCACCGATTTGGGATGTTACTATTGCTAGAACAATTTCTCTTACTGGCAATTTGTAAGTTAAGCACCCATGAAAAGTTGATGTCCTATGAACAATGTTATTGAGGGAGACTCTCCTTGACCATGGGAAAGATCATCATCGTCATCTGCTTGTTTGTAGTTTACTACTTCAAGGGAATGGGTTTGGATCTTTTGCCAACAAATACTTATATTGCAATTTTTATCTTATCTGTTTCTCAGGGGTCCTTGGGGCGCTCTGTCCCCAATTCCCGAAAACAATGCTATTGCTGTGGACAGTCAGGTTTGAGATCATCCACCCACTTCCTTCCACCCCAGTGCACACCAAAAAAAGTGAAGTTAATATTATT
>NBIL01102846.1:0-10054 GCA_002752925.1 Viola pubescens var. scabriuscula | reverse complement strand
CGAGCACCCATGTGCACAATTAGTAAAAAAGGAAGTGTTAGTGGTCTGTAGCAATACTCAATATCAAGAACAAAACTTTCATGATCCTCACAAGACAACTTTTTAAGTCAAGCAACACATTTTCAGGCCAACAGCTGACTTACCATCTTGTTGTTAGCAATCCCTCAACACCTACTGGACCTCGGGCGTGAATCCTACTTGTACTAATCCCAACCTATCCAGCCACCACAGAGAATCAACTTAGAAAATGATAAACATCTTAACTGGTGCAAAATAATTTCAAAATGGTATTTACCTCTGCACCTAATCCAAACCGAGCCCCGTCACAGAATCTTGTGCTTGCATTGTGAAAAACAGCAGCACTACAAATCCAACCCATTTGATGAGCATACAGAGGCGTGTTAAGTTGTAAACAAATTGGAGAAGAAGAACAACAAAGGTACCACATAAGATGCAGCAGTTCATAAACTACATAAATGGCAACTTCCAAAAGCACGTGGAAATATGATGAATCAGGACTTTCATGATTGTTATCCGTACCTGTCAACTTGATGTAGGAAGATTTCTGCGACATCATGGTCTTCTGCTACGATGCAATCAGTATGTGCACTGCCAATAGAAAGAGTATGATCCGTATGCATCCATTCAAAGTAAAGGTGTGTATGTGCCAATATGTATGCACATAGCATAAGAAACGTCACCACTATTTTTCGGAAAAGCTTACCTTCCATGTTCATGTATGTGATCAATAGCAGCACGCACATCATCAACAATTTCGACGGTGCAAGCCAAAGAATTGTACTCATGATGAAAAGAATGTGCCTGGGGAATGTTAAGCTCCTTGCTTGCCCTTGGTCCGCCATATAAAGTGACACCTATAAAGAGGCACCAGTTAGCAGCTCTAACATCCTTCAACAACACATTGTGTCCGCTATTCATTCTAAAGGACTATCTTAAGCATGACAATCTTTACCTAACAACCATGAGCTTGAGGTTTGAGTAAGATGACTAATATTAAGAGATGACAGTCTTTACATAACAACCATGAGCTTCATGTTTGAGAAAGATGACTAATATTGAAAGGAAAAGGTCTAAAGATAACACTTGATCAATAAAGATAAAATTGAAAATATGATGTCCCTATTTGAGCAGCATATTCTACTTTGGTTATACAATCAAATCAGTCGTAATGAAACTAAATGCGAGCTTGACTCTTACAACCCCACAACTAAGTACAGATCTAAAAGTTGAGATATCTTCAGAAGAGATCCAGAACCAAAATTAACATTTCTGATCGATTGCGTTCCACCCACAAGGTGTACAGTGCCAACAGGCCCAACACAATTGCTGCAAGGTGATCTATTGGAAATGAATCGTAATAGAGATACCAACTCTATGCTACTAACACATTTACTGACTGATGTGGCAATACATGATTGGGGTTTATTCTTTCTCTATTAGGGTTTATCTATTTTTTATCTAAATAAATAACTAACAAGTAAATATAAAAATGACATCTGTGCATTTAAGCATAAAAGTTAGTAGAACTGTTAGTACCTCTATAGCATTATTCATTGGAAATAGTGCCACTTGTTCTATATCAAAATGTCTCCAAACTTAAAATTTAAGCCTTTATCGTGACTATTAAGAGATGTTATGTCTGGGAACCCTTTTGAATAGCAAACTGGATTTTCACTGGAAGATTTCTACTTTCTGTAGGGGTTTCAAGTAAATGATGCATACAGAATAGACAGAACTTATTCAGGATCTTACACACCTAAGTTCAGTTTTCAATGTTTGCTACCATAAATAACAAGTAAAAGGGCGCAGGTATGCATTCACAGCAGCACAAAGCTGTGCAGCAAAGGAAAGTTTACCCTCAACCTTAAAGTACCATCCTGACAAAAGCTCAGTCTACCTAGGATATTGAAAATTGCTAATGAAATGATAACTGGATTCTCGTGAATTACCAAAGATTATTGTATCCTATCCAAGGCTGTTCCAAACATTGGAGAAAATATCTCAAGAGATTACGAAATTCAGGCTACAGAGGAGAAAAGGAAATGAAAATCCAGGAAATACAGACCAAAAGAACCTATAGTCCTTGCATGGAAATCCGTAATTTTGTACCTTGAATGCGAAGGTCAACGGTAATGTCGTTGAGTCTACCAGTATGCACAAAGTCCTTGTGCACAAGAAGTGTTTCCTGGACAAAATAAGAGACACCAACAAAGTCAATGGTTGTTTACTTGTGTATCCAAACCTAATAAATCATATAATATACAAGGAAAAAGACAAAAGCTTCAGAAACAATTCGTAAATGAACTTGGAGATGCTATTACCATAGCATTGCATGCTGCTGGATAATCTACTTTTGCATCCAAGACGACACGCTTTGCCATTTCCAAATCAGCTGATTTATCAACATACACATGACAAATTCCATCTGAGAAGCAAAGAAAGCAGCTTAAGTAAGAATCCAATATAAGTAATTACCCACATATTATCCAATATCTGTTAGTAGATAGATCAATAATCACATTAAATGACACAGGATAACAAATATGATCTGTCTTTACCCGCATGACCCAGTACAGGAATTTTTGTTGATGCTTTGATTTCAGAAACAAGTTTGTTGCTGCCTCTTGGGATCACAAGATCAATCACGTCATCAAGCTGATGCATAGAGAAAATGAAGAGTTCTGATGTTGGTTATTTAGTCCAAATCATTGTTAAAGACTAACTGTTTTGCCTGTCATACTCTTATTTACATATAGAAGATCTACACTAACCTTAAGCAGATCAGGAATTTCTTCCCTTGTTGTCACTAGTCCAATAAGTTTTCCACCAACAGACTCTGGGATGGCTGCAGTAATAACCTACAAATTTTAATAAAAAAATGGTTTAAACATGATCCAGTCACTAGTTGGGGATGTGTTTTCACGCGCCTTTGAAAAAAAAACTCTTCAAAAATTAAACCTTGTGCAGAATTGCATTTGACCTCTTAGCCTCCTTTCCGCCTTTCAACAAGAGACCATTCCCACTTCGGATTGCCAATGAAGCTATCTATTCAGATCACACAAAAAACAATCACAAAGGAGCATATCTATTTTTTTTTAAAATAAAAGGCGCAGGACTTGTTTTAGGCCCTATGTTTCCCAAAATACACTTCATGTTTGGCAAATGTGTACCGATTAAGGGCCTGTCTGAAAATGTTAAGGATATAATTAAAAGAGAACTGGTCCTTAACTGGGACATATTTGCCAAACATTGGGTGCATTTTGATATTTTCTTTATGTAGGTCCTTAGTCAAGAATCTAGCCAATCATAAAGCCGAAAACAGTCCTTGTGCCTAGATAAAAAAGAAATAGTGTCTAGAAACCAGCTAAATTTGAAACAAAAACCTTAGGTGTAAAAAAAAGTTCTAAATATTGGGTATGAATGGGATCTACACAATGTAAATGACTAAATGCTGCTATAGATAGGATAGAAAGCAAGGACTTGAACCCGAGACCTAGCCCTTCCTGCTTTGAGGAAGTACTGTTGAGTTAAATTACAGGGTTCATAATTTATTGATTATATGGGGGCAGTGGTGAGGGATTAAGGGATCTATGTAGCACCAAAAATTAAGAATAGCAAATAGATAAATAAATCAATCCAGATTATTAAAATAAAAGAAAAGAGAAGGGGAGAGAAGGAAAGCAAATGCAAAAAGACAATGATTATACGATCTAACACATGATCCAAAGCAAATCCATTTTTTATATTGATTTTCCAATAAACCGATGCATTCTTCTCTTTACTAATATTATTATCTTTTTTCCTTTCAGTTATGACAAATGAACCCATGCATTTAGAAGAAACACAGTAACATAACAGACTGAGATGTTTAAAGTGACTAACAATAGTAAGAACCCAGGATCAAATTTTCACTTTATCCCAACCCTAACCAACACCTAAACATGAGCTGGAGCTTGATCCACCACGTAATGAAATCAGATGAATTCACCAATACTCAGACCACATTAACCCTAGCAAAAGATGTTAAGAAAGCTGTTGTCTTAGCTACCTGAACTAATGCATCTGGCCGAGACTCAAAAACAATCAGGAGAACACCTAAAGGAGAGGATGTCTTCTCTAGAATGAGTCCATCTGCAAGCTGGATAAAAGGAAAATTAAAAAAGGCACCAAATATAGCAGTAATCAATGGTCAATACAACAGGTGATGATATCTAGATAATCCATCAAAAACATGTCTTAAAGTAGTTAGAACTTTATTTTAATGCAAGTGTTGAACAATTTTCATTTCCTATTGCAGACTATGTATCTCAAATTCTCCACTGTTAGTCCAATTCATCTTGCTTTTTATTTCCAGGCATTACATTCCAAACCCATTCCAATCCAACTATAAATGCAGATAAAAATAGTATAGCACCGTTAAAAGTGCCATCATTATAGAAAAGTAAATTATTACCACCAACCACTTAACATCCCGTTCCTTACAGCTTTCTAGTGTTTGATACCGTTCCATAAGGTTCAAAATACCATAGTAGTAATGCCAAATATCACAACTGAAGAAAAAAAAAAGTAAGAAGAATAATCCTTCTAGCTTCTTAAATGTTTCATAGTGGTGCCAAAAGTTCAAACTTTAAATCAATGCTGAATATCACAATAGAACTCATCATCTTTTCAGTCTCTTTAGTGCTTCATCATGATCTCCAAAGTTTTAAGCTTTCAAGCACTATCCTTAGATACAATATTGCATTAGTATTTTATATTTATACTATAGAGTGACTACTTCATACACTAACAGTTGCTTTCAAGATTAAAGTTTGAAAACTATCAAAATAACTCTCAAATATAACAACAGAATATATATAGTTAGATAATGCTTTATAACAGTCACCAAATAATTAAAACTTCACAATATTATACTTTGGATAGTTAAAGAAAATCAATTCAAATCCTTAAAAAAATTACAAATACAAAAAAAATATAGCAGTAATCAATGGTCAATACCTCAGTTCTCTTTGAAACATGACCGATTGGATCTTCCATGTTTGCAAGTACACGGATATTGGCCGCGAGGCTTTTAATCTGCCAAAGTCATGAAACAAATGCTTTTATGTTTGATTACTGAACAAAAGTATAAGGTCAACTAAATCACTGCACAAAATGGCATGCATTAATGTGTAAAAAATGAACCTGGACAGTAAATCAAAGGTACTAAGTATGGCCAATTTCTTCTCTCTTGAAAGAAAAGAATATTAATTGCAAAAAGACATGTCTGAGACTCTAAGTAACCCAGCATGGACTTACCTTTCCAGGCTTTAAGGCCAACCGGGATATCAAGGATTTTTCCAACCCAGCCTGTTCTGCAGCATTAACATCATGTTCATTTTCAGCTCTGATCAATTGTTCATTGGCTTCAAGGGCATCTGCAATGTCCAGTAACAAATTTCTTCGACCTTCCGAGGACAAAGCCTGTAGAAAATAAGTAACCAATCATTATACTCAGAAACCTGAACGCATATTTATATGCTTACATACACATAAAGAACCTACATTTGCAACAGAAAAAATAACTTGTACATCTGCATAAACATACTAAACCCTGGATCATATATCAGTGTGGTGTTACCTGAAGCCGCCTGGCACTTTCCCTAGCTCCAAGTGCCATTTCACGTGCACCAATTTGTTTGACGGGGACCCACAAATGTGCATCTTGATGAAAGAGGGTGCCAACAAGTTGCCCTTGAAGGACTTTACTTATGTTTTCAGGAGCATAACCACTTCAAAATAGACACAAGAAATCATCATACACTACCTAGCCCAAATCAGTATCACGTGCATGAGATGCACTTTGGATTGATATAGAAACTACAACCAACTGCTAAAACAGAACAGAAATTTCCATTCAAATTGAAACAACAGAAAGGAAGGGCCGAAATATGTGTCACATCAAGCTATTTTTAATCATGGGCACCAACCACCCTACATGAACAGGAGCAAAAATATGTCGAAATGCATAGCAGGTTAAAAATGCTCAGCCAACACAGAGTATGATGAGAGGTTCCACATGCATGAAATCCTTATTATAATATTGTGAACTTTTTGTTTAAATTGAAAATTATATTTTCAACCATTCGAAGCCGTCTTACTAACAGTGATAAGAGTGTCTCTATCCTTTTACTCAAGATTTACATTTAGAGTAGGAACATATCAGTCATAAATGAATTGAATATTCTGAACAATGCACTAGAATATAAAACAGACACTTACCTTGTTATAATAACAGGGATGCCAGCATACGCTGCATTGGCAGCAGCTTTTACTTTAGCTGTCATTCCCCCTCTCCCAACCCTAGATTTGTCTCCAAATGTAATTTCACCCTGATGTTTCTCCTTGATGTATGTGTCAATCAGCTTTGAACGTGGATCACTTGGGGGGCCACTGTACAGACCCTCCACATCACTCAATAGAACAAGAAGATCCGCTTTCAGTTCCAAAGCCAACAAAGCTGCTAAACTATCATTGTCCCAAAATATACCAGAAGAATCCTGCAGTAAGTAGTCATGATCAGCACTGGAAAAGAGTGTATACAAGATTAGAGAAGAAATGGTTTCATTAGAGAGGATATAAGGCATGAACAAAAGGAGAATCTTGATTGGAAATAAACAAGGCTCAGGTAGGCGAGATAGATAAATGCAGGTAGAAAAGCCTGAATTTGTGTTGTTCAAAAGACACCACCTGTGTGAATGGAACTCATCTCAAATCACCTACGCCTTCTTTCCTATAGACCATTCAGCCATACCATGACTAAACTCTCCAAAGGTTTACTGACTCTCTATTACATCAACAAGATGGTTTACAAAGTAGCTCTATGACTTTAGTATGCACCATTCAAGATCGCCCATGCCAAGTTTAAGAAAAACTTAACATAGTATGAACTCAAAAATAGATCTTTCACAAATACTCCCTTCGTCTCAAATTAAATGACTTCTTTGGTGTTTTACACATACCAAGGAAAAAATTTCACACCTTTTAAGTTTGTATTTGACACTAGTACCCTCTTGTTTTATTCTAATTTACATACTGTCTTACTCTCACTAATCATCTCCTCAATAATAAGGGGTAAGTTAGTAAATTTTGACAAAAAGTCACCTAAAAAGTAGTAAAACGTCATTTAATTTGAGACGGAGGGAGTAACAAACAAGCATTTACTTTACAAAGATAGGTTCAATATATCTATCAACCCAAGTCTAGGCCATTACCATGGATAATGGAAATCTAGTTTCCTGAGCTGATGTCTACAAATCACTACTTGTGCACAATTTAGCTCAAAAAAAGAAGATTCCGGCGTGTTAGAGTTCTGAGGGAACTCTAAATATGAGAGTAGTTAGAGCCTAGAAGTCCAAAACTATAAAATAGCTGAAACTTTAAGAGCTTTTTATACACATTTGTCAACCAGTAAGTCAGTACGCTTAGATTAATTCAA
The DNA here is from genome assembly GCA_002752925.1 of Viola pubescens var. scabriuscula. Classification (NCBI taxonomy): domain Eukaryota; kingdom Viridiplantae; phylum Streptophyta; class Magnoliopsida; order Malpighiales; family Violaceae; genus Viola; species Viola pubescens. Next base: position 2,556 of record NBIL01102846.1, on the reverse strand, counting down.
CAGGCAGCTTTCCTCAAATTACCAGAGATAGTAATACAGTATCTTTCTTTCTTTCTTTTTTTGGTCAATATCATACAGTACCTTAACTGAATACTAAAAACTAAATAGGAAAATTAACGCATTTGAATAAAATAAAGGTAAGAAAGACGCATCCCGAACCTCATATGGAGCTCTCCTGGTACTGACTGCATCATTTTCATTAAATATGGGAACAACTTTCAGGGCTATCAGTGATTTTACTGTCTCACTAAGTTGCTTTCTAAAATCTTTATCCCTAAAGTCATTATCAGTCACAAGAAGCTGCGCTGATGTCACATCCAGCTGCCACACAAAAAATGTATCGTATTAAATTTCAAAAAAGACTAAAAAATGTATTGAATTAAAGGCAGATTAGTGATGCTGAAGAAGTCAAAATACAAATTAAGCAGCTATCTAGCTGGAAAACAGATTATAAGAACTTTCTAACATATTTAAGCACACCTGACTAAACATCGTATCATATAGAGCCATGAGACAGTTTTGTCCAACAGCTGCACATGCTTTCCCATCAAGATCAACTTGTGGTTTTTGTAGATCAGCAAAGCTACAAGAGGATATGAACCCATTAACAAAGTATACAAAAATTAGGGAAAGAAGAGATCTTTCCAACACATTTAATACAGCATATAACTTCTTTGCTGTTCAAACATAACAACATTGTATACCATGAATGCATGAATGTTTATCTTAGATACCAAACATATCCATGACATGATAATTCCTCAGATAAGATGTCAAAATCGCACAGAAAAGTAAAATAAAACAGAACAGAACCATGTAGTTGGAAGACAACATGGAGCAAAAGGAAGAACCTGCTGTTAACTAATTGGCGGTATTTGAGGCGCTGGCGACCAAGGCCAACAGCTCCTGATGAGACCACAATAACTTCAAATCCTAGAGAATTCAAGTCTTTGATCTGCATTTCCCCAAAAACAACAAAATAAGCTCCAGGAGCTAAAATAAGACACCTTATAGCTAGAGGCGGCTGGCAATCATGAATACCTGCTCACAAAGCGCTCCCAATCTCCCAAGCGCCAATCTTCCATCAGACCGCGTCACCACTGCAGTCCCCACCTTCAGTATAACAATCCCACAAAACGAGAGAACATTACAAGATAGCATTTGATACTGAGAAGCAACCAATAACTAAAACTTCCAATTATAAAAAGTCAGCAAATGCCGGCATTTCTAAACAAGAAGAAAACAGGAGATTGGAAAGAATCTGTTAGGTCCATGAATAAAGAGAGGGAGAGGGAGAGACCTTGATAACGAGGCGCTTAACGTCTTTGAGGAAAGCGCGAGACTGATCCATTCCGCTCATGTAAGATTGGGAAGAAGCGAGCCAAACTCAGACCGAGTTTGCCGCGGAGACTCAGTGGAAATGACACAGATTTGAGCTTAGAACTTGTTGTGTTTAGGTGGTAAGAGATGCGGTTTCTGTTCTGGCGAGAGAGAGAGAGAGGGAGAAAGAGGAGAGAAGATAAACAATCGAGGCAGTGAGTCGTGGGGGGAGAGAGTTACACGGGGGAAGAGTCGGAAGACAAATAGTTTTTCTGTCGTATTCGTATCACTTTATTGCATTCTTTGGTTTGGCTTTGGCCGTTTGGGTGGAATTAGGATCCGTAGGTTGGGTTAGGTCTGCTCCTAGCTCGGCAGAAATTATACGCTATTTTTAGCGCGTATATAATAATCGTCTAACTTCTTAATTATTTTCTTTTATAATTAGAGCTAAATAAATTAAAATTTCTACTAATATACTATTTAAATATTAAAAATTTAAAAATTTAATCCGAAAAGAATTTGCCACTTTTTAGTTATATCCGACTCGAATTTAGAGTAATCAATACTCAATGTAGTGATTATCCTTTAAGATTCTACCTAGCTTGAATTCAGAATAGCTAACATTGAATAGAGTAGTGAGTGTCTCAGTTTTGTTATTGGTACCGGATGTACTGGTCCTGATTAAAATATCGGTGGTCTCGGTTGACATCTCAGTATCTTATTTTTCTTATATGATTCAACAAATTTATAATACACTTGTTTAGTAATGGGATAAGACGTATCATCCATACCGATCGGTATGACCGGTATGATTGGTATATACTGAGATAAAAATTGAGATGGTACGATATATTTTATATCTTATTTTTAGTAGGATTAGACGTATCGACCATACCGATTGATGCAGTACGGGATTGATAATATTACTTTTGGAGTCCAGCTCAAAGTTGGAATAATTGATAATATAGTAATTAGTAGGGTTGAGCATGGGTCGGGTTTTAGGAGAACCCGACACTCAACCCGCCTACTCGATTTTTTTAAAATCATGACCCAATATCCAACTCGCCTACTAGATAATCCACGGGTGCGGATTGAGTTGGGTTGATTAAATTTCTTACAAATTCACCTACACCTGGGTGACAAAATTGCAAGTAGTCGGTGTACACACAAATTTCCCTCCCGAAGGGGGAAATTACACGTGTCAAATTACAAATGATTTGAATGTAAAATAAGTGG
>NBIL01102835.1:0-10839 GCA_002752925.1 Viola pubescens var. scabriuscula | reverse complement strand
CTCTACCTTAAGATGAAAAGGAACCCTGCTGCCATTAAAATTACACCTCCGATGGGTTTGACTCGTGGCATTTGCCATCTAGGAGTGAGTGGATTTCTGGGGTTAAGTGCCACATCATCAAATTAAAGAAGATGCACACTAATTACACTATTATTGTGGGGAAAAGCTGCATGATTCCCTTTGCCTCAAAATCATAGCATCCCATTCCCATATGCAAAAGAATAACTAAAGCCTGATCCTAAACTTTATTTTTATTAATAAGCTCACCATATTTTAAAAGTAATAATAATAATAACAGAAATATTATTACAAAAAGCCAACGAAGCATTCAACTGTAGGGGGGAAATTGAGTACACAAGAACACGGTTGGTTATTATTATTACAGCTTTTGACGCATTGCTTTTAGTTTTGAAAGAGGTTTCATTTTCAATTGTACGGTTTACCGAGTAAAATACAAGCAGTACTTTTTCTTTTAAGTTTCAATGGGTGGAGATTTTTATTAATTAAAAAAAAGCTATGCTTTACATTTATTCAGATTGGTAGGAGCATTTATCCAGTCTAGGTAACAACAATATACAGATACATGAAAACAGACAGTTCTCCTACTCAACAATCAACAAGTTATTTTCCTTCGGCCCCTCCCCAGTGGTTGGATATTCTGGACACAGGTGCCACTCACCATCCACCAAGAATTTGATTTCATACCTTTTTCGCCGAAAAAAAAACCAAGAAACAAGTACCCATACATTCAAGAAACAGATCAAGAAAACCATTCATGCTAATGTCATGGAAATAAGTAATCATACCTTCCAGGTCTAAGCATTAATGTTGTTGTAAACTTGGTAAAGGAACCATCATACTCTGGAGATAAGTGCTCGCCTTGACTCCACCCGTCAAAGCTTCCCATCACTTGTACACTCTGAAAATGTTTCAAATGTCAAATGTCAAAGTCACAAACTAAAACACCATCTCTGTTCAACAAGTTCTTCAAAGATATCAAGGGGTTGTTTGAACATGAGAAAAAATCTTGTTCAAACGGGCCATAGAAGCAATTTTACTTTCTTTTCGATAAGCTAGAAGCGGACATTGTTTAATCGATCAAAAGAGATAATTAAGCATTAATAATAATAAAAGGGATATAAACTTGTCAATCCATTTCCTCAGTTGTTACTGCTTCCATGTCATGGAGGTCAACGTGCCTTGTGCATGTGTATAACCCACATTTTGATCAAGTGACACTTAAAAGCATAGCGATTCAAACTGTGAGGTTTTCAAAATCAGAATTCACAAGGGTCCAATAAAAAATGTCTCTTTAGAAGATCACTTAACAAAAGATCAGAATTCACGAGGATCTAACAATGAAACAAGGCTTTCAGGGGGCTTTAGATTTTGGTTTTGCATAGTCCATATGAATTTTTGAAAGAAGTTTCAGCGATGCTTAATCATGTGTGCTGAAACCAGTGTAAACAGGCATAAAAACTTACTAACCGTTAATTGTTTAAGATATTCTCACTTGTCAGCACTAGGAGAAGACTCAAAATCATACCTAAATATCACCTGGACTTAATCTCTCATTATCTAACCCAACGCTTACCTGCAGTCACTTGTAGTCCGGCATGATCTCTTCATGCACTCCCTATAACTTTTTTGCGCATCATTGTCATAGCTAGCAGGTAGTATTCTTTTTGTCCATTATCTTTCTTCTTACTATCCCACCAATCACTTGACCAGTAAATTATGGCATACTGCATATTCTTGATTAATTAAATATAAACATTTCCATTGGTGGTTTTAAAGTTTCTATGTAGCAAAAAAAAGTAGGGGCAGGATGGAAGGTACCCAAGACGCGCAAACGGATGGGATGTTATAAAAGGAGTTCAAAATATTATGAAATGAGCACTCTTTCCCATCTTGCATTAACAAAACAGTTCACAGAATATGCAATTCAGTCTCGTATGTAAAGAAGTGTCAAAAGAATAAGATAGACATTTTTCTTGCATCCATACCTCTGCCATACCACACCAAAATAAGGAAACCTCCTTGGATTGAGCAGCATCCACATCCTTTATTTGTTCCTTTAGTTTTCCATGTAAGGCTAATAACAACAATAAATATTGAAGCAAGGTTCTGTTAGAAAAACTAAAAGACTTTACTAGAGCACAAGTATCTAATTTAGAACAAAAGAAGAGTACAACATGTCACCATAAGTGGCAGTAATGCCATGAAGGTGGGTGTTCTCCCCATAGTTTTAAAAATGTTTGTGGATTGTGTCAAAGGTAAAATCTTACAGTTATTGAATGTAAAACATTGCAAGTAAAAAGGAATGGTAGAAAAATGTCACAGCTGCATTTGTTGCTTTTTCTTTAGAGGAAAGCTACACTTCTTAAACGTTAACAAAATCACCCAAATGGAAAACATTCAACATTACTACGATATAAACATAAACACCAAAATTCTATGAATAAATAGCAAAATATTCATATGAAGCACATAAACATCAGGGCTTGTTGATCCTAGGTACTAAAATCTAACTTATATGAAAAACTAACCTCAAACTCTCTAGTATAAACTAAATGTTACCAATTTGACCTTTATTTTATGGCCTAAAGAGTACTTCAAATCGCATGTCATGAATCAGGACTGTGGAGCAGTCACAGTTGAAACTAAAGGGCAGAAAACCCATCCAGGGGAAAAGAAAAAGTATCCATGTAAAAGAGTGGGAAAAAAAGGTATAAGAACATAGTACCTTCTAAGCGTGAAAGAAGGTGAGACTGAATGTATTTTCCATTTATCTTTCTGGATCCTTCTGGAATACCAGTTTGAGATATTTCTTCAGCTAAGGTGAGTACAGCCTGACCATACAAAACCATTACCATAAGGCGCAATTTCAAAACAGTAAGAGCCTAGGACAATATTCTTGGACACTTGGAAGTCAATGGAAAAAGAAACTGCCTAGCTGCTGGCAACCGAAAGACGCTAAGGCGCTCTGAGGCTTGGAATCTTCAATTCCAAGGGACATTACTTGCATTAAAAGCACTAAATTTCTCATCACAAATTGTTATTGAGAACCATAAGACATCAGAAGAGCCATGGGGTAGCTTACTGTATTGATTTTGTTATCATCAATAATGGAACACGTTCACCACACTTAAAGCATAGTATTTCTGTTGACCAATGTGTTTTGAACCATTACCTACCTAGTGGACTACAGTTCTTTTTAAGTCTAAATGCCGCGTACCATTATGGTGTACTGTATTTTGAACCAAGTTTAACTGTGGGGCTCCAGCAGACTATAGTGACTTAAAAGAACATACACCAAATGTGTCACAATTCTAGTTTCTGTTCCTTCAGCACAAATCTGTATTAACTAAAGAACTAAAAAATCTGTGCTGGAGTGAGACTGAGATGTCTAGATATATACTTTTTTTTCCCCGACAAGCAGATGTGCCAATATATGCATGGTGTGTACTGACTTCTGCACATGCATGGACTGTACCTGGAGGTCCACTTCTTAATTAACTTACAAGTCTCTGAGTAATGACTTGACCACAGTAGGCTACTAAATGCCTAATCAACGTACCAGGATTCCATATGAAATGAACATAATTCATACTACAATGAAACCATTTACTAGAGATTTGCAACTGCAACTACTCTGGACGAGACATTAAAAATGTACAGTAAACAGGGTAGTAATCCCAATAATACCAAGATTCCACCATTTTGGCATTTCATGAGGGGACTACGCTAAGATTATCAATGTTGCAATCGCAGATATAAAAAAACAGAAATCATTGAATGCACAAACATAAAAATCAGAGAAAGATCCCAACAAGAAAAATCCTTATCCTGTGCCGTGCCGTGTATGTTATTTTTTGAAACTAAATTAAAGATGCTCAGTGTTGGAATGACACTGACCCATTTTTTTGGCTCATCATAAGTTTCCCCTTGTGCACAGACACACAGATTGACAAACCGTGTCATGAGGTAAGGGCTTCAGGGAAAAAGTCAAATGCTTTTTCAGCAGAAGGAAATGTTATTTTCATGAGAAATCATACATGACAGTTCAATCATGTCAAAAAGAAAAAAGAAAAAAATGTTACTGATGAAGATCTTTCTTTGTTTACACATTAACTTTGTAATCAAGAACGCTACATAAGCTACGTATGAGAGAGAAACAGTGGATGTAGGGGTGAGGTTTGGCACTCTCAGCCCTTAAGCTAGAGGCCACTAGCTCGATCCTTGTGCATAGAGAAATTACCTGTTGTGAGCACTTTACTCCTTAGTGGGCTAACACAGTGCAGGCAGGATTAGTCATACCCCAATGGGCTTAGGGATACTTGTAGTTCATACCTAAAAGGGTTAGAAGATATTTTATTAATCTAAAAAATTATGGAAAGCCTACTCGATCGCAATAGCTGATCAAGTTTACCATTACAATCTTTTTGTTTGGAGGATTAAGAATTATAGAGGGGTTTTTCATTGACGAGGTTAACCATTGAGACACGAATACACTCCAAGAAATACCATCTTGAAGACCTTTTTGCTAATTGCCTTTTGCTGAAACAGAAAAGTTCCAAACAAGCCAAAAATAAAATGTGATGTACTTTATGTTAGTTTAGGCCAGTTCAACTCAAAAGTGAGAACATTTTGATAGTCATCATTGCACGATACCACGAATAATTTATTAAGGAATGTGTCCTGTCTGAGGCTTAGGACTAGGCCAGAGGAAAAGACAAAGAATTAACTTAACTTTTGGTGGCATAATTCATTGCTGTTCAACAAGATCACCATTGACTGAAATCTAAGCCATCAGTAGCGCTTCACTCCCATGACACATATTATGCTATACGATAAGGAAACACTGCCACTCATTATAAATGATGTAGCCATTTGTTTTGCTTCCACAAATGACCTGGATATACCTCCCATAATGAGCATCACAAGATTGAAACCTAAACCACTAACAGCGATACAACCTTAAGATTAGTTGTCCCTTTCGTTAACCCAGGCAGGTATAAACCAATAAACTAAATTCAGTCCACTATAGCTGTATGAAGACATATCATGTGGTTCTAATAATTTACCAAGCCTGATTGAGTTGCAAAATAGCTGATCAAGTTATCCTCCATAGATTTTCTCCTGAAAGGATGAAGAATTATAGAGAGCTTGATAACTGACTAATCCGTGCATGGGATGGGAAAATTGGCTGTAACTAAAAGGTGCAGGCGTAGGGCACAAACAATATCAGAGTGAAGGAATGGCCAAGAAAGAACATTTTTCTCCATGGTGGCACATGGTGGCGGCAGCAGTTAAAAATAAATAGAGCTTTTTTTTGTCTTACAATATCGGGCATACCTGAGGAGCAGGTCCAACAACTTTAATAAATAAAGGTGTCAGTATCAACCAATTGTATTTCAGTAAGCTGTCAGCCAAAATATGGTTATTGTATTATGGTTCTGATGTTCAGCTAACATAACAACAGCAGTTGCAGATATAAAAATGAAGCTTTGCACAACAGCAAACTTATTCATAGAGAGAAGCCTAGACTAATCACATGGTGGTCATTGTGCTAATGCAAGAGTGGACCATAAACTTGACAATCCAAAACTGAAATCAGGTTGATTGGACAGATTAAACCATTTACATAAGAGGCTTCCTATTTGGAACACGCGCATATCACAAGTATATGAATTTAAATTGCATGAGCAAAAGTTTATAAATTTATGATTGCAAAGCTTTTGGGTTCACCTGAATTTCAAGTTCCACCACAGCAAGTTCACTTTTGAAATTAACCAGTGCATCTTCCTTTGCATGCAGCTGTAGAAAAAGGAGAGAAAGTTAAGTTGCCATGTGAGGACTTTTTTATCACAATATTGGGACCATGCTAAATAAAATAGCTTAACGGGCCTTCTAGTTTGCCTACAAGAAAGATACCATTTCGACCCTGAAAATTGGGAGATGTCATGCCTATTTTTTAAGGCAAATGGACTCGATTATAGAGATATCAGAAAGGGGATCACCAATTTTGATTATCACACCGATGGCATTGCAAAATAAATATCCTGAGCAACTTAACAAAACATCAACCAGTTGGAATAATACAAATGAATAAATGCAACTTTGTCACACATAATGAACTTAACACTCGACTAGCTAATGCAATATGACATCAAAGGAAAAAGGGAATTGCAGTGGAAAACTTTCCATCCTTTCAAACCAAATATATTGAAGCGCACTAGCCACTTCAGGTAAGAATTGGAGAGAGCAGCCTCTCAAACCCTGATTTATATATATTTTGCTAGCTTTCCTTTTTCCTGGTTTTCTTTGAGCATTGTCAATACCAGCAAAAAAAAAAAAAAAACATTAGCTTTCAATTTCCTTATAATTACCTTAAATTATTCCTATTTCTACTTTTATAATATAGAAAATTTGCTGAGATTAATAAGAGGAATGCAATTCCTCACTTAACACTGACAACAAAAGCAAAATGTATGCCATGACTTCAAATTCTAGATCCAATACATTTCATTTTAATTTTGATTCCTCCGCTTTTCCTAATTTAAAGAAGGATTACTGACCTGGTAGCTTGACTTTCATAAAAATGTAAAATAAATTAAAGATCTACTGTTTATAAGGATTTTTTACCCTTACAAAAGATGTACACCTTGGAGGAGGAAGAATACAAAACAGGAAAGGAAAAGAAAAACAGACTGTCCAAGACAGTAGCTACACCTTTTCCCTATACATCAAAGGAGAAGGAAAACCGTCTACTCAGGTCTTTTGATTTGGTAGTTGAACAGACAATTTTGCTAGTTAGGTGATGCAGGACAGCTTTGCAGCAGTCCTGGACAAAACTGTTTTAAAGGATTTTGTGTTTTCGGCTGAACCTTATAGTTGAATTTCCAGTACTGGGTGAAATCACAAAAATACCCTTGACTCCTTAAAATCAACTAGTAAATGCAAAATAATAAACTAATACTTTTCAACTTAAACGACTCATAAATACGACTTCTTGTTTCTCATCATTTTCCTCAGGCTTTGAACAAAAGTCATTTTAAAATTTTGAGAGCAAAAACAACATTTAAAGGATATGAATCATAGCAGAAATCCTCCTTCTGCCCGCATTACTGATGAAATGTAGAAAGCAAATCCCTTTTGTAGTGTTAAGTAGGAAGCACTTAATGTATATAAATCTAATAAATGATACGGTTGAGGGAAAGTTGCTAGCGTTACAGAATTATGGTTTGTGAGGTGAAAATTCCAACCCCAATGAACCTTATTCCAAATCCTCATCTCTTTGTTGTCAAAGCACTAATGCAAAGTCTCAATGAACATAATCTCTTTGTTGTCAATGCACTAATACAAGATGACTTACCCCAAGCCCTCATCTAAGTTGCACGTATACATGATCTCCCACCGTGAGTACTAGTAACAGATGACATCATTGTCATAGACGAACTCAGGTGAGGACAAGGCAAAGTTTGAGTGACAGAGGTGAAAGTATGGCTACATTCTATTAAAGTAGCACCAACACATAGCACTCTCAGGGTTAGAATAGGAGGTCCTAAAGGAACACATTTTCTTATATAGGATCCCCTACTCAGAGGACAGAGACATTGCAAAAGTATTATTCAGAACATCAAACTGAAGTGCTTGAAATGAAGAAACATAATTACAACAGTACATGACTGTAGAGCCTTAATTTATAAGACCAGAGCATCAAACTGAAGAAATTGAAATGAAGAAACACAATTAGAATAGTACATGACTGTAGAGCCTTAGTTTATAAGACAAGCGTTAGACTGGAACTGCTCTATGGCACTAAGGATGGGATGCAAACAAGCAACCTGCTCATGCAAAAGAAAACAAGACCATTCCTAAACTAAGGATAAGTTCTCAATATACTTGAGGTAAGTTGAGCATCATGCTGTTCACTGATGAAGTTATATTCCATTCAATTTAACCAATCCAGATGACTTCAGTAAGAACCAATTAATAAATATATTGATCACCTTTAAAATGAATATTAGAAGCAAATTGAACGTTACAATTTTTTTTGGCTAATATAACCACGAGTATTTTTTAGCAAATTTAACAATTTGGAACAATATTGTACTTGTAAGAACATTTTCATAAATAACAACCATTTAAAAGAGATAGTGCTTTAATGAGCACATGAGCACAGCATGCACTTATCTAAGGCTACTCATGAAAGTAACAAGGCTTGAATTTTTATCCAACTTTCAATCTATGCACTAAGTCAAAACACACAAGCAAACTCAAGTTGAGTTCAACTAGCTTTCAAGTGCGTGGGAAAATAAGTTCATGTGCGCAAAGCTGTAGGTAGCACCAATTGGTTGAGATAAGTTCTCTATTTCAGACAAAGATCCATGATGGTAGTAGCATGATTTTAAGCACTCAGGCAGGAGAGGGTAGAAAGCGTGTGGGTTCAAGTTAAAAAGAGAGAAAAAAGTGCATCATTATTATTTATTTTGTATCACAACAACTACTACGGTGCTTAGTCATAATAATATTTTAATGGAAAGAAATTAATATGTGCCGTAATGTGGCCAACCTCAACTACCTCAAGCAGAATGAGGATGGTTAAGTTTGATGGGTTCTTGCAACATCAGGAAAAAGTAAGGATTACAGAGATGACAACTTGGCAAGCTAGCACTGGAGATGAAGCAAACATTGATAATTTTGATACACCAAAAAGTAACTAAAATAGGATCCGAGCAGGAACCAATACAACCAAGGAAAGGATCATATAAATCCATGAGCCATCATAATTTTCACAAATAATTAACGTGAAAAGAAGACCTAAACATTGGTTAATAACATATGGCATATACAAACCTGTCGCTTAAGGAACCGGTTCTGTTGATTGGCTTCACTTAATTTTCTAATAAGCTTTTCTCTTTCTGAATCAACTAGCAATGATTTCAACTGTAAGATAAAATTAATAAATAGATAAAGTAAAATTAAAAGATAGAAGTCCAACTGTGCTAATATAAAAGGCACTATCTCAGAGTCTGTTTGCTTCAACTTACTTGGCAGTTGATGGATTGAGAAAAGTATATGATACTATAACAATGCAAGAAAGACATACCTCATTGCTGCTAAATGGTTGAGCCGGAAGTTTTTTTGCTGAATCCTCAGAATAATCTTCCGGCAGCCCTAATGAAGATTCCACCAAGCTAACTCGCATTGTACATGTCCTCCAGAATCCTTGCCTCCTCCGGTTCTTTATTGTAGAACTTAAATGTAGATGACTGAAGCTTGGCAAGTACCTCTCGGAATAGCAGCCAACCACATCAGAACGAAGTTGATGGATAATTTCAGCATCGGACAGCCGGGAATCCCACGAAGAAAACCATGGTAGTTGCTTACCGAAACAACACCTAATGCGTAGTCAAGGTTAGTCAGAAAGGCAAGGAGAGAAATGCAGTTAACAGTATAGAAATGGGATGGGATTGCAAACACAACAGCAGCAAAAACAAAGAGAAGACAGAGGGGGAAGAAAAAAAGAAGAAAATACTGTACTAATAACTTCCACCTACCCATCTCCATACGAAGAAGATTAAAGAATAAAAATTGTTTGTGGGGGAATGAGTTACCTTCCGATACCCATCTCCATAGCTGCAAACAAGAGGAAATACAAAGCGAATATCAGGAAACCTAACAACTTAACAGGCAATGAAAGCGACATTTGCAAGGAAATGAACAGACAAAAATACTCAAAACTAACAAGTAAGCATACACAGAGAGTGGGCGGTTATTAGGGAAATGGGTACTCACCTAACATGCCAGGGCTTCAAAAATGTGGGGAGCAATTTGCAGTTGCAAGACTGAGAAGGAGAACGAAAGCGAAGGAGGTGTGGAGTGAAAGCGTTTCTGGTTGCGACAAATCCAAACGGATTTAGTACGAACTTTAAATTTTAAATCGCTAGTTTTCATTATTATTAATTTATTTTTTCATCAATTTATTTTATAAGTACTATATTATTATTTTTCTGTATAAGTTGATTAGATTTATTAAAAAAATGTGCACCTACGATACCAGAACAATAAGGCAACAGTGATGCTGAGGGGAAAAATCTAAAAATGATATAAAATAAAATAAATTCACCGGTCATATTTACAAAACACTTTAAAAATTGATACGACATGTTTAAAATCACCGTTAGTCATTTAAACCCTCGTATTTCTAACTTTTCAACTATCTCTACTAACACCATCGGAAAGTTACTATTAGTCTAATTTGGTTCTCACCTGCGCAAAAAAAATGATGTCGTTTGAATAGTTAGAATCTAAAATAAAATAAAGGAAAGCAACTCCAACAGTGATAAAACAACGATAACACTCTTATTTATAAAGAGAATATACACTCATTAAATGTGTTACAATTTCAAGTGTGATATATATTTTAAGATTTATCTTTTAATTTAAATCGCTTAAAAAAATTATCATGTACATATTTTTCAAATAAGTGTGTATTTTTAAGTGAAAAAAATATGTAAAATTATTAGATTTTTTTTTATAGATGAAATTAAAATTCGAATTTAAGTAAGACAATTCTGGATATTGAGTCCCGTAAATAAATGCGAAGCCCGAGAGCCCAACTTAAATTACTAATTTGAGTTATGTTGTTTAGCATTAGCACATCAAAACGCTGAGCGGGAGACAACCTACATCACGTTCTTCTGCTAGACTGCGATTGCAATCCAATTATCCGAATAAAGCAAACCTTGCAGGCTGCCATTGTTTGGTTCAATTCAATAATGGGTTTTTGACACCATCATGTCTCTAATTTTATTATTTTTATTTTAGTTC
>NBIL01102827.1:0-11717 GCA_002752925.1 Viola pubescens var. scabriuscula | reverse complement strand
CCCAGGAGCTATCTATTGCCTAAACCTCGCTGTCGCACGTCCACATCTGCTCTCCACTGTCGCACAAGGAAAGATCCACACGGGATTCCATGAAGATTCCCTTTTGCCATTTTAGGATATTCCTTTTTTGGAACACACGCATTCTGTGTTCTTATACTCCCTCTTAGTTGTACTTTGTCTTCTTGCGAGTTGTTAGGACATTTAAGACTTTAGCTTTTAGGGTTTTGAGGGATGATCTTTACTTGGCAGACATTCTCTCTCTGACACATTAGGATCTGTTCTCTCTCTATTTTCCGTAGCCACTAGGCTTTTGTAAGAACCGGAGATTTAAAGCTCCGGCCGGTATTAATTAAGCGTGTTATTTTCTTCATCTCTTCTTTTGTTTATGCTATCTATTAGATCTATTATTTATTTACTTGTTAGCATCAGCGGCTAAGCTCATCCTTCTTAGCAAGGGTATTTCGAGGGTTGCAAAAGGATAGTTAAGAGGCCAAATCGTTCTTCATATATTCTTATTGTTATATTTACTTGTTTGTCGATTTCTTGCCATTTTCGTCTAGGATTTTTAGAAGCTTGATCAACTGCTAGTTTTCCTTTTCAATTACTGTCATCCTTATAGTAATAACTAACGTGAGGCTTGATGGGTTGTCGTCGGTCCATCAAAGATAAATTTATAAGTTCAACTTATCAATACCTGCAGATAGTGATAAAAGGAATGATCCACAGAGAATGGTTAGACTTAACACAAGATAAAAGATCAGATTCAAACACTTCTACCAATGGGGGGTTTAAAACTAAGAAAATAAATAAAACAGATAACTGTCTTGACCAAGGACGAAAGTATCCTTGATCAAGACACAGAATCAGAAAGTTGTCTTGGCTAAGGACGAAAGTATCCTTAGTCAAGACACGATTCCAGCAACTAGAAATAAACATAAAAATAAAAAGGGTTCCTAGTAAAGGCGTAAGCAAAGTTACAGTCCACGAGTATTCGATCATTGATTCACAAATGTTCCTTTCTAGTTTATAGAACTGCTGTAGGATCACAAGACCTTGTGACCCCTGACTTTTCTCATGTATCAACATCACCCCAGGGCCAAATGCACGTAGGTGTATAGTGATGCCTTACCAACCAACCCTCATGCGTCGACACCACCCTAGGGCCAAATGCGCGTAGGAAAAGGTGGTGCCAACCAGCAATTAGCTAACTGCAAGATCACCGGTTAAAGGGTTTAATGAATTGGTAGATGATCGACTAGGGGAAGATAATTCTAAGCTTATCCCACGAGCGTCAATCAGGGCTTCACCCAAATACTACTCTCTCCTACCATTGTGCGGTATCCTGCTAACACGTAGGTATCACAGTTAAGAGAATAAATATATGCAAACATAGAAATTAGGAAGAGCAATTTAGATCTCACAAATAACTTAGAATCATAACCTAGCTGCCTTTACCAGGAACAAGAAAGATTAGTTAGTGAAAAATAAGAGAAATAGAGAAAATGATTTGATGGAGCAATGGACATGGAATGATAGCTTAGAATCATAACCTAGCTGGCGTTCTCTTGATGTGTGTATTCGATGTCTCATAATGGAGCCAATCAGCTCTATTTAGACTAAGAACTAGGTGCACAAAAACCCTAATTCTAAGAAGGTAAGAGTTCTATTTAGGAAACCACTTCTAAAACTAGAAACAACTTAAATAAAATATCTAATAAAATAAATAAGAAGTTCTGGAATGATTATGGAGTGATCCACATGACCGAGCTCTCCATTGAACTTCAAACTTCAAGTTGCGGGTTGCCGGACGCACTGCGCGCGAAAATGTAGGCATAGGCTTTCTGACAATTCGCTTAGTAAAATGGCTTCAAATTTGGACCAGAGCTAGAAAACATCTTGGGTTTTCTAGTCGTATCTTGATCTCCCTGTTTGGACGCCTCCTTAGTCAAAAGATCCACTCCATTCTGCCCAGAATTTGACTCTATTTGGCTTCTTCTTGCTCAAATCCTCTCCAGATCAGTTCTCTACAATAGTCATGGAATGATACAGAAATCAATAGAATTACCATTCATAAATGCATAAGAATAAGTGATAAAATCACTACAAATTAGGCTCAATGAAATCCCCCCACACTTAAGCTAATGCTTGCCCTCAAGCATATAACACAAAAATAAATAAAAATCAGCAACTCAAGTTTTTTCTTTCAAAGATCCAGATCAACACAGAAAATACACAGACATTTCAATCTCTAAATCCATCATAGATTAACAAGGTCTATTCAACATCCACAAACATCTCATCCATCACAATAGCACCATAACAGTCAACCTTACACTCAAGAGAACAGTTGGAGGAACTAAATCATTTGATTACACTTTCTTTGTCCACCCATTAGTCCAGAAACATATAGAGTTGTCGACACAAGCATATGCACACACATTAGATAGAAAAATAAACACATAAGCACAGAGTGTTGCCAAGTCATGTCTGCTATGAGATTCTTTTATTTGCCTCATTCGGAGTCTTTAAAAGCATTGTTTCCTTTTTCTATTTTCTTTTTGATTTTCTCAATTTTGAATCTTTTGTAGTGCTTTGCTTTTCTTTTTTCTATTCTTGCAGAAAATATAAACATTTAGAGTTCAGGCAATGGACATCCCTGGCCTAGCTTGTTTGGCCCAGTAGTAAGGGGTTAACTAGATGCACTACGGGGAGTTTCTCGTATATTAGGGGTGATGGTGCCAAACCATCAACACCGTGCAACCCCGTTGGCTCTAGGTAATGTCCACACAAACATGAAAGGAAAATAAAAGACTCGACAGGCAGTGCAGCATTAAAGACAGACAACTCTTATATATTTCTAGACAGATCATTGTTTCTTGGTCAAGATAGTAAATTTCATGTTCCTCCAATGATCAACTCAGGTTTCAACCTAAACTAATTATGAGTCAATGGTGATAAGCAAGAGTTACTAGTATTGAACATGTTACACTTATGGTTGCCTTGTTAATAAAACATGGATTTAAGTAATGAAGTGTCATGGCATTTAAAGTGTTGAAGCAAATTTACAAGAGAAAAAGAGAATTCTGATTTTGAAACACAAAGCATGCAAAGACTAACCTAAAAACACACAAAAATCAAAAGAAAAAATCATGCAAAAATTAAAAATTTGGCCTAAAATTGGAAAAAGTTAGTTAACACGTGCAAAAATACACAAAACACACAAATCACACAAATCCTCCCCCCTACACTTATCGGACACATTGTCCTCAATGTGAAAGAGAAGAAAAATACAAAAATAGAAAATAAAAATAAAAGAAAAAATAAAGACACGACCTAGGGCAAAATCATTAACAAAAATGGTGGAGAGAGCGGAGCTGGCTTGGATGGGGAAAAGCAGAGTCAAATTGCTGGAAGAGATAGATCCCGAGAGCCGTGTCTTGTATTGAGGTGGAAAAGCAACTTTAACTATAGATTCAGGAAGGTGATGGTTTGGAGCAAGGAGTTCTGTAGAGAATCTGCCTCTGCTGGTTGTTCCAGGCCTAGAACGTCGTTCGCCACTTGGTCCAGACTCGCTTCCTGTATCAAAAAGAATATTTTCTTGGCCAATAGTTTGGTCAAGAGACTGTTAGAATCAATTTTCATTACTTGTTCACCCTACACAATAGCAAATCAAAATCAACAATTCCAAGGAGAGATCGTGCTTTATTTCAAAACAAAATTAAAATAAAATAAAAACATAGGTAGAAGAGAAAAATGTGGCTTCTGTCTTGGTCAAAACTGAACCATTCCCCGGCAACGGCGCCAAAATTTGATGGGTTGTCGTCGGTCCATCAAAGATAAATTTATAAGTTCAACTTATCAATACCTGCAGATAGTGATAAGAGGATCGATCCACAGAGAATGGTTAGACTTAACACAAGATAAAAGATCATATTCAAACACTTCTACTAATGGAGGGTTTAAAACTAAGATAATAAATAAAATAGATAACTCTCTTGGCCAAGGACGAAAGTATCCTTGATCAAGACACAGAATCAGAAAGTTGCCTTGGCCAAGAACGAAAGTATCCTTGGTCAAGACATGATTCCAGCAAGTAGAAACAAACATAAAAATAAAAGGGGTTCCTGGTAAAGGCGCAAGCAAAGTTACGATCAACGAGTATTCGATCATTGATTCACAAATATTCCTTTCTAGTTTACAGAACTGCTATAGGATCACAAGACCTTGTGACCCCTGACTTCCCTCATGTATCAACATCACCCCAGGGCCAAATGCGCTTAGGTGTATAGTGATGCCTTACCAACCAACCCTCCTACGTCGACACCACCCTAGGGCCACATGCGCGTAGGAAAAGGTAGTGCCTCACCAACTAGCAATTATCTAACTACAGGATCACCGGTTAAAGGGTTTAATGAATTGGTAGATGATCGACTAGGGGAAAACAATTCTAAGCTTATCCCACGGGCGTTAATCGGGGCTTCACCTAAATACTACTCTCTCCTACCGTTGCACGGTATCCCGCTAACGCGTAGATATCATAGTTAAGAGAATAAATATATGCAAATATAGAAATTAGGAAGATCAATTTAGATCTCACAAATAACTTAGAATCATAACCTAGCTACCTTTACTAGGAACGAGAAAGATTAGTTAGCGAAAAACAAGAGAAATAAGAAATAGAGAGAATGATTTGAATATAAAAAGGGGAAGAAGAGAGGTTGCTACCATTCTCTTGATGTGTGTATTCTATGTCTCATAATGGAGCCAAGCAGCTCTATTTATACTAAGCACTAGGTGCACAAAAACCCTAATTCTAAGAAGGTAAGAGTTCTATTTAGGAAACCACTTTCAAAACCAGAAACAAATTAAATAAAATATCTAATAAAATAAATAAGAAGTTCTGGAATGGTTCTGGAGTGATCCGCATGACCGGGCTCTCCATTGGACTTCAAACTTCAAGTTGCGGGCTCCCGAACGCACACAATGCGCGTAAAAATATAGGCATAGGCTTTCTGACGATCCGCTCATCGAAATGGCTTAAAATTTGGACCAGAGCTAGCTAACATCTTGGGCTTTCTAGTAGTATCTTGATCTCCCTTCTTGGATGGCTCCTTCGTTGAATGATCTACTCCATTCTGCCCAGAATTTGACTCTATTTGGCTTCTTCTTGCTCAAATCCTCTCTAGATCAGTTCTCTACAATAGTCATGGAATTCAACTGAAATCAATAGAATTACCATTCATAAATGCATAAGAATAAGTGGTAAAACCACTACAAATTAGGCTCAATCAAGGTTGTAGTGTAGAGTAGACAACTAGATCAGAGTCATCATGTCGTTTGGTCCAATTTGACTAGGGCAAGCGACCTATTAGGGTAGAGCCTCAAATGTACTGAGTGTCTCGCCCTAGATGTATCTTTCCTCCTCTTAATGGGCCTCTGAGTATTGTCTCCATAAATGAACCTTGTAGGACGGCGGGGCATCAAGGTTATCCCATAAACGTACATTGGGGTAGCTTCTCATACGAAGGAAAGCAGGGGGCCTAAACGTACCTGGCCCCTATAGCACGTCTATGACATAGGAGTAGAATATTCTTGAGCCAATGATTAACTAGGCCTCGACGTAACCCGAGAAGATCCTTTGCTAAGAACCTCTCTCATCAGACTTTGTTTCTTTATATTCTATTTTTATTATTACTCTTACCTTTATTGACTTTTCTGACATCTTTTATTATTCTGCCTTTATTTTATTATCTTGTCTTTATTTTTTTTCCATTTTAGTTTAATCAACCACTCAAAACTCCCCCCTTTGTGTTGCTATTTTCAGTCATTTATCTTTGTCATACATCTAGAGCAAGTGTTTGCACCTAGTCCCTGAGTTCGACCCTTTTACCATTATATGCAAATTAATTGTGCATTTAGGCATAAGGTTTTCTTTATTATTTTTGACGTGTTTCGACGACGCGATCAGCCAGCAACGTTCCAAAGATGTATGGTAAGCATCTTTTAAGAATATATAGAGAAGAGCATTGAGGTGGTCATGGACGATTTCATCATGTATGCTGATAACTTTAACCAATGCCTATTCAATTTGAAAAATATTCTTAAGAGATGTGCTGATACATGTTTGGTTCTCAATTTCAAAAAATGTCACTTCATGGTTGACCAAGGCATTGTCCTTGGCCACGTAGTGTCAAAAAAAGGAATAAAAGTGGATTAGGCTAAGATAGATACTATAAAAAATCTACCTTACCCCTCATGCTTGCGTGAGGTCAGAAGTTTTCTTGGCCATGCTAGTTTTTATCGCAGGTTCATCAAAGATTTTTCAAAAATTGCGGAACCAATGTGTAAGCTGTTGCAGAAAGACATGGAGTTCAACTTCGATGAACCCTGTCAGAAGGCCTTTGAGGACCTGAAGGAGAGGCTAACATCAACACCAATCATACAGGCACCAGATTGGAGCTTGCCTTTTGAGTTGATGTGCAATACAAGCAACGCAGCTGTTGGTGCTGTCCTTGGGCAAAAAAAGGGTAGAGATCCACATGTGATCTACTACGCCTCCAAAATGCTAAATGAAGCCTAGAAGAATTACACCACAACTGAAAAAGAATTGTTTGCAATAATTTTTGCCCTTGAAAAATTCAAATCTTATTTATTAGGGACCAAAGTTATTGTATATTCTGACCATGCAACATTAAAATTCCTCTTGGCTAAGAAAGAGGCCAAGCCCAGACTAATACGATGGATTCTTCTCTTACAGGAATATGACTTGGAGATTAAAGACAAGGGAAGGGAGAATCTTGTAGCTGACCACCTCAATAGATGCCTGACAAAGGATAATCCAGAACCAGTGAGAGAGGAGTTTCCGGATGAGCACCTTTTCTTGGTCCAGACGATAAGGCCCTAGTACGCAGAAATTGTAAATTTCCTAGCCACGGGTAAACACCATAGGGAGTTGACCACTCAAGAAAAGGTAAAAATTAAGCATGACAGTAGGCATTATATTTGGGATGAACCCTATCTATGGAGATTGGGGTCAGATCAATTACTTAGAAGGTGTGTGCTTGAAAATTAATTTCCTTCCATTTTGAACTTCTGTCACTCACATGCATGCGGTGAACATTTTGGGGCAAGAAAGGCAGCCCTAAAAATTCTTCAGTCTGGTTTCTATTGGCTTGCTATCTTTCAAGATAGTTTTCTCTTTTGCAAAACATGTCCCGATTGTCAAAAAGTGGGTAATATAAGTGCCAAAAATTAAATGCCAATGAATTTTATAATTTCTTGTGAAATATTTGAAGTGTGGGGCATTGATTTTATAGGGCCTTTCCCAAGTTCATTTGGCAATCGTTACATATTGCTGGCTGTAGACTATGTTTCTAAATGGATAGAGGCGAAAGCCACTAAAAATGATGATGCTAGAACTATTGTTTCATTTATTAAATCTAACATTCTCAACAGGTTTGGTGTCCCTCGAGGGATCATTAGTGATCGAGGGACCCATTTTTGCAATAGAATTGTTGAATCTTTGTTCAGGAAATACAGCATCACTCACAGGGTATCAACAGCCTATCACCCACAAACTAATGGCCAAGCGGAAGTATCAAATCGAGAGATAAAATCAATCTTGGCCAAGACAGTCAGCCCAAAAAGGCGTGACTAGAGCCAGCGATTGGATGGCGCGTTGTGGGTATACAGGACGGCTTATAAAATACCAATCAGGATGACGCCATACAAGCTAATGTATGGGAAGGCCTATCATCTACACGTAGGGATGCAACATAAGGCGTATTGGGCAGTCAAGAACTGTAACATGAGCTACTATAAAGCTAGAGAGGAGAAGGAAACTACAAATTCATGAACTGGATGAGCTGCGCAATCAAGCATATGACAACTAACTCATTCTAAAGACCAGGATAAAGAATTACCATGACAAGAAAATTATGGAAAAAACTCTCCTTGTAGGGAAGAGGGTCCTTCTCTATAATTCTCGATTTAAATTATTTCCTGGTAAGCTTAAAATGAAATGGGAAAGGCCATATATAGTCACTAATGTTTATCCATATGGTGCAGTTGACATAAAGAATGAGAAGACGAGAGTTGTATTCAAGGTAAACAGGCAACGATTGAAACCTTTTTTTGAAGGATTTCCAGAAGAGAAGAGAACAGAGGTAGTGGAGATACCACCAGCTAGCAATTGAAAGTCATAAGATGGGTCAAGCCTAGGACATTAACTAAGGGCACTACATGGGAGGCAACCCATCCTTTTTATTTTTTCATAATTTTGTTTTTCAATTTGTAAATAAAAATTGTTCAAACAAGTCTCGTTGAACTAACTCTGCTTGTTCTCAGGATAAATTGCAAGGATGGAGATTCAGCATGGTTAGGGTCTTAACCAAGAGCTTGGCCAAGACACCTTTAAGTAAGAAAGGACGCGTGTAAGAGAAGGAGAACTGCGCAGACAGAAAACTCTAGAGTCCCAATGCAATTAAATAAAAAGAATCAGTGTATTGGCCAACTCTAACTGCCACGCCGAAATCCCTGCGACTATCCCCCTTTCCACTTTATCACTCCACCACTCACCTTCCTCAAACCTCCCACGTTTTTACTCTCCCCGAAATTTCTGCAATCATGGCCCGAACTAAATCACAAGCTGCAAGGAGAAGCGGAAGAGGTGCCCTCCTGCCTACTATAACTGAAGACACCGAACCCAACTACTCCTCCTCCAACGACTACCAATCGGCCAAAGAATCAGAAATAGAGTTCGAACCCAGAACAATCTCTCACTAGAAATCCAACCTAGCTCCCATGGCAACCCACTCAAACAACTCCTCCGACCGTAACATCTGCCTCGGCAACGGTCCTCTAGGGGAACAACTAGGGCAAGATTCTCAACCCATAGTCGCCCAAACCCCTAGTGACCCAAAACCAGTTGCATCATCAAGCGCTGGTACTATCCTCATCAGCAATACCCCATCGAAAGTGCTGGAAATGCCACCGTCTGAGAGGGGCAACGCTGCACAACTTGATACCACCACGGTGTTGGACAAGATGCTAGTACTAGAGGGACTTACACAGGAGGATGACACAGAGGTGGTAAAGGCAACACGTCCACCGACATGCCGACGAAGAATACGCCACCAATGATGGCTAGACCCTCAGCAAGAAGACAAATCTTCCCTCAAGTACCCATTGAACAATAAGAAGAAGAAAAAGAAGCTGGGGAACAAGAAAAGAGCTTGGCAGGAGACAATGTTCCAAGAGATGACAAATCAGAGTTAGAACCAAGTGTCCAAGGAAAGGATAAGGTGATAGCGGTGAGTGATACAGAGTCAGACGACGTTCCGTTGTCTAGAAGGAAGTGGAAACCACCACCAGAGTTGGATTCAAGAGAAGAAAGAAGGAAGAAAAGCAGAGCAGAGGGAGATAAAGCTTTCTAGGAAGCAGCCACAAAGCCACAACACCCTATCTTGCGGCTCCATATCACAACTAGGCAACTACTCCAACACCAAAGAAACCCTCTCGGATGAAGCAGGTTGCCCACAAAAAAGTGGTGAGAAAGAGCCCTAGGATTTTAGTGACCGAACCAGAACCACCTCAGCTTCCCAAACCAGCTCAAGGTGGAATCTCTACAGAGAAAGAATGTGAAGAAAAATGCAGCATTGAAAAGGCCAGCAGAGCCAGGTGAGGAGGTAGCAGTACCGCCTCATAGGAAAAACCAAGGCTCTAATTCCTCAGCAAAAACCAAGGGAAAAAGGCCGATAAGGAAAATACTGGAGGATGAGCCAGAGGATGAGCTAGAGGAAATGACAGAAGCTGCAGCAGAATCAGTCTTGGCCAAGCTTACGGCCAGGACTGCTAAGATGGTTTTGTCCGTTTCAATGTAGGTTTCACGCTTGTGGAAGAGCATATATTTGGTAAGAAGCACAAAGGCAGATTCAAGATCGCACCAATCAGGTATTCAGATGATGATTCTACACCCCATGAGCAAGCAGCAAAAGTTCCTGATGATAATCTTGGCCAAGCCCGTTGCCAAGATAATATCAATGCGCCGAATCCATCAGCATCGTCATCTAGTGCTCCACCATCCTGGGCCACAACCCTTCTTGCCCAACAGCTCACCCTGAAACAAGCACTAATTGGACAACAACAAGCCCACCATCAGGAAACTAGCACCCTCTTAAGGGAGTTCCTGGCTGGTATTCGCACCCTACACTAGTCTCCATCAGAAACTAGACACAACTGCACCACCCCCACCTCCAAGTTAATTGCCCCCAGGTCGTTTTTTTTCTTTTCTGTTTTCTTTTATTTTCTTTATTTCTTTTCTTCTTATTTTTTTTTTAAACCTCCAACACACAATGAGGACATTGTGCCTTCTAAGTGTGGGGGAGAGTTTTTTGTGTTTATATGTGTGTGTTTTTGTGTGTTTCTTTGTGTTCTCTTTTATTTTCACACTATTTTTATGCATGATTTTTTTTAGTTTGTCTTGGCCAAGACACTGTAGGATGTTCTTCTTCTTCTAGGATCAGAAGAGTCTTATGCATGTTTTTCTGTTTCGATATTGTGTGTTTTTAGATAGATTGCATGATCTGTGTTGTTTTCCAAAAACCAGAAATTATCTTATATTTAAGCATAAGCCTTATCACACAGGAAGCAAAGGTACTTGACTACTTAACTCCATGTTTTACTATCAAGGCATCTGAATGGGTTTAACATTTTCAATGCCTGTAAGAGCATGTTTCCTGATCTTTTTTAAACATTCTTCATTGTATAGTTTCATGATATTGGTGCTAAACAGCTGAATTGTGAAAAAGGAACACCCAAAATGTTTTGTCATGCCGTTAATTAAACAATATCCCTTGATAAATAGAACTGCCAGTTTTTAATTATTGTACTACATGATTGAGTCTTTGATTTTTATGCATGATTGCTTGTGATGTGAAAATCCATTAGTTCAGCTTTTGCCTCGGAAAGCGAGAGTATCCAAAGAACTACTCCAAAGAGCAATAAAGAAAAGAAAGCGATCTTTCCTTGTGTTCCTGCCTCGGTAAGCAGGAGCAGCTAGGAAACTATGCAAAGAATCAAAAGATTCAAAGAAAAAGTTCAGAAAAGAAAAGTGCAAAAGTGTGCTCAAAGCAAAAAACAATGGAAAAAGTGAAAAAAGAAGAAGAAGAAGATGAATTATATGATTTAAATTTTTTACCTCTATTTGATTGCATGAGTTTGTGCTTGGGAATCAGCAGTTCATGTATCTAGGGAATAATAGGAGGACAATTAAATCTGTGATAAACTGTTTTGTTCCAATTATATGACTCTACCGTAGAGCACCTGATCAAAACGTTATATGTATGTAAGATGTTTGAGGTATTGGTTAGGCCATGATAATATGAGATTGAGTTATGGATTGAAGTACCCGAGAACTCTGTGTGATGAGACGAATGTTTAGAGACGAATGCTTTCAGATTTTATTTCCTCTGTGTGTTTTGTTTTTTTATCGAGTCAGTATGCTTGGGGGCAAGCTGTTGGCCCAAGAGGCATTCTAATCTTGTTTTGATGAAGAAAAGACACACAAATTAATAATGATACTAATGCAATTTAAAGTTGAAGTATATGTAGTTTGCGATCGAGTTAACAAAAGAAGCAATGAATCAAAATATCGCAAGCTTGAAGATCAAGTGTGTTTGAGCTATCAAATTGTAAGTATGATTCAATCTAACACTTGA